>JAVTVY010031183.1:0-128369 GCA_036873755.1 Hanleya hanleyi
ATGACTGAAACGTCATCAGTATTAGGTCAATAGCTTAAGCCTGATTATACAATCTAGACCCCCGGCTTTCAGCTTCACAATATACATCATTACAATTCATACTTAATGTTCAATCAAAAATAACATCTATTCTGCATGATCCACTTCGATTTTTGTATCAGATCTCGATCATGTATCAATGATAGATTAATGGAAACAAAGATTTCCTCTCTCTACTAGATATTCTGATGCTATATATGTCGAGTTTATCAGTTGACTATAATCAGTTTATATAATATCGGCGTTTTTCACCTTGCCTATCTTTGGAAGAGAACAGAATATCTTCTTGCATTCAAGAATGGCGTTGCTCTATACCGCTCGTGAAATTGATCCGTTGTATTGTATATATTATATGTCGACGTTAGTATAGACGTATGCAAACCGTGTACAACATACTGCTCACGGCTAGTCGATGGAAGAGTCTTTATTGCGTTTTGTGAAAAGCGAAGCTCGCTTGTCCTGGCATTGTAAACATGGCCGTCTGTGGACAATTGATACAATGGCGCCTTCGTATATATCAGACCTGTTCAAACATTGTACAACATGTGTCAACATCCGTAGATTAAGATAAAATCATTAGCTATATCCCTTCAGTACAAATATTGATTCCATATATCAATAAATTGGCTGTTGGTCATTGCTAAAATGAATACTTATATTGGCATGTTCATCAGTCCATGGTAATGAGGAACTGTACGGTACGCCAGTTTTCTCACAAATCGATGAAATATATACATGGTACAATTCGCAAAGGCAATCGACTGGGAGCGAATCATGCTGACAGAATTGCGTATAACTGCTGAGAAAGTGGGATATCTCTGATGTGAAATTTAGAGTTTTTCTTCTAATCGTTTTGTTGTTATGAAATCCTTTCTCGTCTGGGACTATATTCAACCTTCACAGAAAATCTGTGATTGACTGGATTTTCTTTCAGTTTTTTTTTAAGCCAATGAAAACGTCGCACTTCTGTTTGAAAATATGAAATGACCAATCAAGTGCTTTAAAACTGGAAGATATATACCCATCTTCACCAGCCAAGTCAACTACATCGCAAAGCTCTCTACGCTGCCTTGACATTCTTGGCTGGTGGCAGAGGAGTACTGCTCTGCGCCACCTAGCGGAAGTTTTAACGATGAGCGACTTTTTGCCTCCAGGAGTTGTTCCCCTTCAATTTCAAGTCGACCACACTCGTAGGGCGATTCGTTATCGTTCGACCGTGCAGCGCGTCCCAAAAGCTGATTCAACTGATCAGAACACCGAAAGTGGCCGTGAAAATGCTTCTTCTGTTTTTTGTTTCGGCAGAATTTCCCCACACATTCGACACAGCTCGTTATTAGTAGGGACCTCCATACAGGTAATCAACTGCTACCCGTACGTAACGCGCATTCTGATTGGATGCAGCAAGCCGTCTCTGCATTCCACTCATCGATGAGGATTCACGTTTCAACTTTACTAGAGAAGTATGCCAAGGCAATGTACAGAGCAACGTGATGTACGTCGACTTGGCTAGAGAAGATGGAGTGTACCGTGATGCACTCTGGTTTCTATAATACTCCGTTTGTGCATACAAAAAATCATGGAAGACCATACCTTAATTTCTTTGTAGAAACATACATAGTGGTGATGGTGGGACTCTTACCCACGTTGTTTTTTACACCAACCACTTTGACATGGCAGGGGCTCTAACTGACACGGCCACATAGCCTCCCACAAATACGAGTAGTGATTTCAAAAAAAGTCTTCTTTAACATATCTCACGGTGGAAGATGTAAGTGAGAGATCTCGGATAAAGATGAGCGATGAAGATTTTCATCAAATGCAAACTTTCCATAAAGGGGGATAATTGATATGCTTATCATGATATAGTGCCCTCTGGCGGATTATTTCACATCCAAAGCTTCAAAAACCAATATTTTTTTAAACGCAGAGGCGCGGTACAGGTTGGAAAGCTCATCTTAACCTTGTTTAGGTTTTAAACACGTTCGTGTTTTGAAGTAATCTACGCCTAAATATGTTGATGTGTTCATAAATCTTATCCAGTTAGTCTTGGGGTTTGTTTGCAAACTTGAGATAATATGACCGAATATGAATACCAGATCCCAAGTAAAACCTAAACATGTTGAAACCTAAACATACGTGTTCAAAGTGTTCGGCGTTTATACGTCCAGATAAATGTTGAATTCTAATCATATAATTTGCAGTGTAACATAAAAGCAAAGCAACGTAGGCCCTACGAAGCGGATAAAATTAGACATGAAATACTAATCTGGTCGTTTAGCTGGCACTCATGATGCACTCCTGTCACGGTCCAGGAATAAAATGCACGATAAGACATTAGGGCAGGTTTCGAGAGCCAGACAGGGATGAACGCCGCTACCGGTGGCGCACCCACAACATGTTTCCGCGATCAGATTATTAATTCTATCAACCATGTAACGCGCGTAGACTTCCAGCAGAGCATCTTCAATGATATCCGGTGTGAGCGTTGCAGTATGTGGAGTGGGTGTAGCTGAGGCGCCTAGCGGTGTAACAGATTCCTCGTTGAGTGTCTTCTCAGATTCGGGGTATATTAGAGTGGCTAAGGTATTGTTTCCCGTCTTAAGCAGAGATTCCACGAATGCGTCAAATGCTTTAGGACCTCGTCTAGGTAGTACGTTTAACAGATGACGGACTCGCGCAGTTCTCGTCTTCTCCGCCATGATGTCTTCATACATTTCCGCTGATAATACTTTACTTTCTCGCAATATCTCGCATATGCTGCATATGCCTACCATCTACTCGGTGAGAATTGTAAAATTTAAGCGAATAGTATCCCGGTTTGTTTCTTCCATGTCGTTATCCTTTGAAGTTAGTGGGATGTTCGAAAAAGTGTAGGTCTCACCAACGTTTCTGTACTATATAGAGCGTCTTTCTTAGGCGGAATGTTGTGCATAGTTCGCTAGCCCGCCTCCGAATGAAGCGATCGTTTATCGCGGGATAATATATATGCGTGAGCGGGGTGCTGTCATTAGTCAGTCCTATCCCTGCTGTGGGAATATCTCTGAATCCTCATACTTATTAAGCAGAGATCGTTGTCTCGGAGTATATAGACTATAGTGTGAACACCGCAAAAAGCTATAGACACGATCCGCTGAGCGGACATAAAACACCGCAAACACCTCGGGCTATTTTCGCGGTCCGGTGAACAGACGTTGACCTACAACCCCTTTGAGCTATGGTCGTGATACTATCGATAGACGAACCCCGCGCGACTTCGATCTATTTATGACGTCACCTCGACCTACGTATGACGTCATCGGCTTCCCGGCTTCCCTGCGCTCGAACCGGCTAATCATGTTCTACTCTTGTTTTCCGTCTGCTTCTTGTGCTTGTTGTTGCAATCCCCATATTTGGTATTCCAAACGTTGTAGTGCGCCAAGCCATATCGATACGTCTCTATTCCCCCACATTTACACACGTGGTGCAGAGACTTTGCAATACGCTTGCGCAGTTTCCGTTTTAGGCTTTTCTATGACAACTTGTACACATAAGCAATTATTTCTGACAGTGATTGGTGTTCATGTTATTTCTTGGGCCAGTTGAAATTTTGAAGTATTTATCAATACACGGAGACTTGTTTATGTCGAAAATTGGAAAATTTTGAAGAAAAACTGCGTCGTGTGTCCCAGACTTAATATAAATGACGCAGTGAAGGATATATATCCACCTTCACTGGATTTAAAGGAAACTACAGATAACCCTACAGGCACATCGTATTTAGACCTATATCTCTATAAAAATGAAGCGGGCCTTCTCTCTCGTCGACTGTATGACAAAAGAGATGATTACAATTTCGACATCGTAAACTATCCCTTTCTGGACAGTAATATTCCAGTGGGACCTGCATATGGCGTATACATATCACGCCTAGTAGCATTTGCTAGATCCTGTGTTAAATGTGAAGATTTTAATCAACGTCACAAAACATTGTTGCAGAAACTTCTAAAACAGGACTACAACACCAAGCGCCTCCACTCAAAGTTTCTCAAATTTGGCGATACATGTCGCATGCTGATAGCAAAATACGAACGTAGCGTTCAAGATCTATGGCGTTACGTTTCGTAACTTGTGTCTAATTCCGCTTAACCCGGGGCTAGGTGCCGTATGAACCCATGTACTTCAAGATCTTCATGGTACTCATATGAACAGTCACAATCAAAGCGTGACTGAGATACATCATTCTTTAGATAACGACTTTACAACGAATATTATGCATTAAGAATACTGATCAGATCCGACATTCACCACCCATACAGCCGTCTGCCATGAATAACTTCCGCAACCATAATCGAAGACCTAGCTTAAGGTAGACCGCTGGTGTGAATAATATAGTATTTTTAAAACATGTATTTTTGCATTCATATTATGTAATTACGAAAATCAACGAAAAATCATAGGTTCGTCCGCATCATTTTTAGCTCTATAGACAATGTTAAGTGGACTGACCCATCACCATGATCGTTATCATCAATAAACGTACCGCGGTGGTCTGCATTGGCTTGCAAGATATACAACTTAGTCACTGTTCAAGAGATTTGACATTCAATTTCCTCTCATCAATTCATCACGCGTCAGTATGAATAAATTCAGTGTTATTTCACACGGGCTTTATTTCCATGGTGGGAAACCACTTAAAACTGATCGACATGCGGAAAAGTAAAGAAAATGACATCGATTTAAGTGTCTAGGTCAGACAGTTACTGACTAAGAAGATTGACTCGGTACAGCCTTGGCATTGTCCCATACGACACGACGGTCAGACAAATCGGTAGTCAATTCTTTCGCCATAAGACACGTGGGCTACACAGAACGGCGTGTGGGTTTGCGTGTGTGGGTGTGCGTGTGTGTGTGTGTGTGACGAAGATCAAGCATCATGGCCTACATAATAATTGACCACTTTGATGTCTTGGCGATGGACTTGTTTGGCCAGGAGATTAATATCTTGCCTTCTATTTTAGTTCTGGGCTATAACGAATGTCTCACCTAGAACAAATATAGACGTTTATACTTATTCCAGTTCCCATCTGCCATGTCTATGCCCAAAGGATAGGTGATGTTTACATACGAAAAAAACCCTTTGTGTGTGATAGCAGAGAAGCTGGTTGTGTTTTTCGATCGCAAACCTGCCAAATCATATTTTCCTTCAAGGTTGCATACTCAAATATCAGCCTCGAAAAAATTGCAAGAGTACGTTGCATATAAATGGATTTATGATTTTTATATTTTTGAGGCAATTCTAATGATGATTCTGTCTTGTAACAAAAACCAATACCAATACCAATCTTGGTTCTTCAAAAAAAAATAAAGTTCTTTATATAGTGTGTTAAAATATAATCTTGGTTTGAGGTGTCATATTTTCGTACAAGAGAAAATCCTACCTAGACATGCACCAAAAATACCGGAATAGGCCAGGTAGCACATTTCGGTTTACAATAAATCCATTTTTATGCATGCTGATTGGCTCTATTTACCGTCACACACAAATAATTTTTCCCCATTTTAACGCCATATATCATTTAAACAGCCAAATTCCTTCCGTTCGTCTTTTTTCTCTTTTCAGTTTACCTTGAATAGATTGACGGAGGTGATTTTAGAATCAATCATAAATCGCATATGACAAAGCTGCATAAGCTGGTATAGCAATGCAAATAAGCCAGATATTTCGGGTCTAGGAGTAACCATATCTAACCATGCTCTGCTACCACTAGCATGCATCCAGGTATACACTGTAAAAAAATACATGTTTAGTGTTTCAATTTGAGATAAATGTGTCACCAATTATTACAGTGTAGTAAACGAGTTTAATCGCGAAGACTAAGATTAATCTCGTGTCTTTTTCGTCATAGCAACGATCAACTAATATTAATGAGAAAACGTTTGTCACTATATTGAAAGCATAAGACCAGCGAGATATATCTTTCAAATAGTATTGGTGATAAATGGTCAGCTTTCGAATGAACCAAAAAGAAATTACTCGGTAATCAGGGAAGCGAAAAAAAGAAAAATTGTTCGAGCTCAAATTTTTCCAACACTTTCAGAGTAGATTTGTTTAATATTTTGCGCAATCTTTGTCTGACATTCAGCTGGGAAGATAACTCAGCTTTGAAGAATACCAAGTTTCCACTCGACTGTTTGCCATCATGATAGTCGAACCACCTTTTAATATCGCTGACTCCTCAAGCTTTTTTTCGTGATATCTTCGACCAATTTTAAAATAATCTATACTCAAAAATTCTATCAGCACGATTCGTTGCCAGCTAATTGCTTTGAGGAATTGTGCGGTATGGGTCTCGCCGATTGGCGTTAACGTGGCGTATACCTTTCACAGTTCCAAAAGGTTAAAGCCAATATTAGTGGTTATGTTATCAATCACCAACAGCCAGAGTATTGAGGTAGAATCAATATCCTTACTGCAGGAATGTTCCTGTGTTTTCGCCTATTATTGTACAAGTGTTGACACATATACACGTAGTACAATGTTGGAACAGATCTGGTATGCACGAAACCTTTGTCTGTGCAATAGACGATCATGTTTGTGAAGCCTAGCCTTGTATTCCAGAAAACACAAGGAAAGCGATTTTTTTTGCCATCAAGTTTCGTGTATCCTGTTGTGGAAAATATCAGAAAGGGTACAACTGATGGCATGTAACAATGCGTATATATCCATAGCAACACCGATGTGAAAGAAACGGTGGCCCCTCAGATGTGAGAGTCCGCTTGCTCTGATTCAACCCAGCATGGACATTGACATCTGAAAAGGATATCATTGCCCACCCCAAGCAAAACATAGGAGAGCGGACACTGGTCTTTGGGGACCAACGTTTCTTTCACATCGGAAAAACAAAATATAGCTTCTCCTCCGCGCGACATTACATATAATGAAAGATACCGATACTGAACACAGAAGAAAATCACCCTAATATCCTATCGACACCGAAAATATATATGTACACCACATTGTGTAACAAATTACAGAAGCGTCTAGTGGTCGTGGTGAGAAATATCTTTTTTTTTAATGTCGACATAAGTTGAGATTTCGAGACACAAAGTCGTAATTGCTAGATAGTATGCTATGTCTAAATTTCGAGTTACTAAATCACAATTTCGAGATACTAAGTTGAATTTCGAGTTACTAAATCACAATTTCGAGATACTAAGTTGAATTTCGAGTTACTAAATCACAATTTCGAGATACTAAGTTGAATTTCGAGTTATTCAGTCGAAATTTCGACATATAATCAAAATTACTCGAAATTTCGACATAGCATGCTACCTCGAAAAAGGGATTGGGGACGCTCATTGGGCGGTTTCATTGATACTAATGATGGGCAATTTTAGTCAATTTCATCGGAAGAACATAAAGATATGCTCCACGAACAAAGTGGATACTGCGTACAATGCCACAAAGACGAACGTATTTAGTGACAGCGATGCCGAAATTAAGGTCGAGGTCAAAAGTCAAGGTCACTTTAACCCCAAACAATCAGAAAATCATTATAATTTGCATTTTTGTAACTTGATACATTTAGGGTAGAAGATGTGTCGCGTATCAAAATGGATGTCAAAGTCAAAAAGTCAGGCTTGCTTTCCCAAATCCAAAAATCATTTTTTTAATGAGAGAAAATGTGTCGTGTACCAAAAATGAGATCAAGGTCAAATATCATGGTCACATGATATCAAAACCAGGACATCATTGGAACTTGATTTTTGTGACTTGTTACATTAGGGCCCGGTAGAAGATGTTTTACGTACCAAAATCGAGACCAACGTCAAAAGGTCAAGGTCACTGACCCTCAAAATAACGAAATGATTAAAAATCGCATTTTTTCGTGAAGGATACATTATGGGGAGATAATGTGTTGAATATCAAGCAGAGGTCAAAAGGTCAAGGTCGCTCAGCCGAAAAGCAGGAAATAGTTAAGAATCTTGATTCGGTGCTATAACTCCAATTCAGAGACGTACGTGGTGAGCAGAGTTTATCTATATAATCAAGTCATGACAAACGTTTTGGGATGGGAACTCTCCAGTGCTAGATTGTACATTTTAACATATATACCTTAATATCAATGGAGAAAAAACACCGTGTTTATTTCGAGAACAAAGGGTCAATTGTAACTGAATTCCCAAACAAAGCAAGGCTGTGTTTTGGGAAATCTATAGTAATCCCAAAAATGAAAATCTATTTGTTATGCGCGAGTGTTTTGAAGCCAGTTGCTGCTCTTGTTCACCAATGTCTTGTGAATTATCAGCCGAATCTGTTCGATGTCCACTGCGTTCCACATTGGGTCTGACAGAAGTGTCTTCGTTTAGAGCCGGATTCACTGTTTACTTTTCGCTTTATTCACTATTCTAATGATATACCAATATCCACACAGAGATTGATTGTCAAGATGTTGCAGGTGCATAGAAATGCAGTGGTTCCAAACTGTATACCACCTCACCCTTCAACTATAATCCCAGCTCTATAGTTGATTCGACGGTTAATATATTTTATGACGCAATTACAAGGATAATAGCTATATTATGGAAGGAAATGAAGGTTGTAAGACTCGAGGATTGGATGAAGTTACGGTTATTGTCGAGTAATGCCCACCGTGATGATGATTGAATTGGTAACTCAATTTTCACTCCACAGAAATCAGATAACTTCAGTAAATACAGCACACCGGGTCATCTGCAAATTATGGAAGAGGCGAATGAACAGGATTAAATGCGCGTTAAACTGTTTAAAAGAAGTGGCAAATCTATTCGATATTTTATTGGTTGGCACTATGAGCGCCAAGTTTTATTTCGAGACTGGTCGACGTTGGATGCTAGATCCGATGCAGAAAGGTGCCCAAGGATAGGATACTGAAGCATTTGAACAGAGTACTGTAACAGGGTATAATTTCAGAATTTCTTCTTCCCCACCATTTTACATTCTTATAGAATCGAGGCATTCGTATTTTTCACCTATTCCAATATCCTACATGTATAGCGGTTAGTTTTGGTCCATATTTCTTTCCTATGTGGCTGTTGGCAGAGGGAAGTGAAGTGAGGAAGAAATAATCCGGTTGGTATTTTCCCAGAATGAATGCAATTTGGGCCTCAAACTATAGCCTGCATTTATATTATGAGGATATATCGGCGAGTTACGATATGAGTGAATCATAGCTAGACAGATTGAAAAATAAGAAGCGTCATAGACAGACTGTGCTAATTTGGTTGAAGTTTGACTCTTACAAATATTCTGATATTGAATGTATAACTCTACTTCCGGTTTGACTATGTCATCACGACGTCACTGGGAAGTTCCGATACATGCTTTTATTTAAGGTATCCATCGGTGAATATTTCATACCTGTAGCTATTACCTTACTAGATAAATAGGCCCACTTCGGAATGATGGCGTCATTACACCGTTGTTCTAAGGTATCCATTATAGCGAAGGTTCCATGACTCTAGCCTCTACCCTTCTCGAAATATCGGCTATTTACGACTTTGTTGACGTCACTTCCGGTTTGTTCGCCATTGTTATAAAAACCACGGTATTCTCGGCAACCTACCGGCCAAATTTCGTAAACCTAGATCAACGGGGTCCAGGTCAAACTATTGTGGCGTATAAATTCTAGGGCGCTTATGTTAAGAGATAGTGCACAGTGTTCTAATCAGACCCTTAGCACTACTGATGCTTTTTCGTTACTGTTTGTTGTCTTATTACTCATTCACTTGTATTCTTGGACTAATATTGTCTAAAAGAACTAAAACTTAAATGCAAGATTTTTAATTTTCCATCTGAATCCTTGTAACGCTCATCACACGAGCTGTATGAGGTTTCTTACTTCACAGATGTTACGCTCCTCCAATCAGCGTGGGTCCCTACGTTTCGTTGGGGCATAAAGAGAGTAAAGGATGCAGACCCGACCATGATTGCAGGATCGTACATAGCTGATATATTTTTTAAGAATGGTCGAATTTACCAGGTCTCGTTGAAACTACGTCAGTTATCTGACATCACACATTGTAAACATTACTGCCAACCTCATGGTATTTCTGAACACATCGTCCAGAAGTAAACTAGAAATAACTCATCGATATAGAGTATCTGTTAATCGTAATTTCTGGATCGTTGAGAACATTACGGATTCTCTCAATTCCTTGGGATAAGCATCGGTTTTTGCCGAAACTTCTTTGAATTCACTTGAAAAACATCGTCTAGTAATCTAATTTCTGCGCGCACCGATGATGCTGTGGCGGGGAACCAAGACGTTAAGTAAACAGTCCACACAAGGGGAGTACTCAATGAAGAACACTTATGATACAGCTCGGTCCGTGTAACGATTCAAGTAATTCTATCTTTATTCGCAGACTCCAGTTCCGATCTATATCCTGAAGTATATAATTATATCTGTGTAACAGCAGTAGAGATTTGTTCAGTCGTCCTACATCCACTCGGTTATCATTTAGTGTTTACCGTTAGAAGTATTGCCATCAGCCAAAATTAATATCGCACTATTAGCACACCGTGATATGATTTTGCAGTACAATTATGATCCTCATAGTAGAGAAGGTAATTATTGGTGATGGAATTTGATCATGGAACCTCGTGGTCAGATGCGACATCCAGTAGGTTGCCGCCGTCCATAGGCCATTTTCGCATCCATAATCGAGAGATTGTTTCGTGTAACACTATAAGCATCAAACTCTCATTCTCCCAATGTCAGAGTTTGTAACACCCTAAACTGTCGTTGTAACATCCTCTGACTGCATTGGGTCGAAATACGCGACGCGCACGCACATTCAGTCTTTAGCGATATTGATCGACACGGGAAGCGTGTATCTGCATATGGGAGAGATGGAGAATGCATACAGCATACTTTACAGAAGAATGAATAAATCAGATGCCAAATATTTGACAAGAGTACAGCGTATTCTTTAGCTTTGACATCCTAAGTCCACTTCGCTCCATTTAGTAACAGGCGATGCTGCTCATCACAGTGCAATCAGAGGTATATCGGACAGAAAAAGGTATACAGTCTGATGCCATGAGAATGCAAACTCCAATCAGGCCTCGAATGAAAATGTACTTAAACTCAAACTACGGTTTGCCGAAAGAAGGAAGCGGCCAACAGTTTTCAATGATTCCAGCAAGACATTATGATGTTACTTTCGTCACTGTCGATTGTTCAAGTAAATTTTTCTTGAGGTCCTCATTCGAAAAACGATGATGTGTGATTGGCCATGATAAAGGTCTGGAACACGACCATCGTCTAAATACTTAGAATCGGAAACCTGTGTCTGAACCTGGGTTGTGGCACATCAGAGTGAGCATCCAGGTCATTCTCGTGAAAATAAATTCAGTAAATACTTGGAAACAATTTTCTTGGAAGAAATTATCAATCCCGATCTCATTTCCTGTCCCGATCTCGTTTATGAGGAGAGTTGTACCTAATATGCAATTTTCCATTCTTTAGCACCTTCGATCGGGTATTGGAACTCCCATCGTCGACCATGCAGAGGATTAACTGGAGCTCCTAATAAAAACTGACGCATAGACCTACCAATAGAATCTGAAATATCGATTAATACTCTCCACTTGATCTGGTTTGGTTTAGGTTGGGCAGACCTCATCCTATTTCTTGCCTTATTGAAGTTATTTGATTTTGATGAGATAACATTGGGTTAACATTTCCATCATCATCACCATTATTGTTACTCGGCGTTAACTGACCTCAACTTCTATGAATTCTCGAGTAAGTAAGTCTTTATTTCCTCCCATAATCTGGCGATTAGTAACGTAATGGCGTCATAACATCTATCAGTTCTGATTATGTATCCAGTATCCGAACCCCAGACAAATAACCATCTAATCCAGTTATTCTGGGATTGAATTGGTCTGGGGACACACTCGTACAAGTGATAAAGTAAAATGACTTGCCAGAGTTATCAGAATTCACCTTGCCGGGTGATAAAAAAAAAATATAAATAAAAAACAATTTGCCCTTTGTTACCAAAATATGACAATCTATATTTATTGATAGTTTATGCTATTTGATCATCACTCAAACTCCGACTTGCATAACATCAGAATAAACACGAATTTAAGGAAGATAGAGTGATGTATTCTTTCAAAAAATCACTCAGATAAAAAGTGATCATGTATCAATGATAGATTAATGGAAACAAAGATTTCCTCTCTCTACTAGATATTCTGATGCTATATATGTCGAGTTTATCAGTTGACTATAATCAGTTTACATAATATCGGCGTTTTTCACCTTGCCTATCTTTGGAAGAGAACAGAATATCTTCTTGCATTCAAGAATGGCGTTGCTCTATACCGCTCGTGAAATTGATCCATTGTATTGTATATATTATATGTCGACGTTAGTATAGACGTATGCAAACCGTGTACAACATACTGCCCACAGCTAGTCGATGGAGAAGTCTTTATTGCGTTTTGTGAAAAGCGAATCTCGCTTGTCCTGACATTGTAAACATGGCCGTCTGTGGACAATTGATACAATGGCGCCTTCGTATATATCAGACCTGTTCAAACATTGTACAATATGTGTCAACATCCGTAGAATTAAGACAAAATCATTAGCTATATTCCTTCAGTACGAATATTGATTCCATATATCAATAAATTGGCTGTTGGTCATTGCTAAAATGAATACTTATATTGGCATGATCATCAGTCCATGGTAATGAGGTACGGTACGCCAGTTTTCTCACAAATCGATGAAATATATACATGGTACAATTCGCAAAGGCAATCGACTAGGAGCGAATCCTGCTGACAGAATTGCGTATAACTGCTGAGGAAGTGGGATATCTCTGATGTGAAATTTAGAGTTTTTCTTCTAATCATTTTGTTCTTATGAAATCTCTTTCTCGTCTGGGACTATATTCAACCTTCACAGAAAATCTGTGATTGACTGGATTTTCTTTCAGTTTGTTTTTAAGCCAATGAAAACGTCGCACTTCTGTTTGAAAATATGAAATGACCAATCAAGTGCTTTAAAACTGGAAGATATACCGTGATGCACTCTGGTTTCTATAATACTCCGTTTGTGCATACAAAAAATCATGGAAGACCATACCTTAGTTTCTTTGTAGAAAAATACATAGTGGTGATGGTGGGACTCTTACCCACGTTGTTTTTTACACCAACCACTTTGACATGGCAGGGGCTCTAACTGACACGGCCACATAGCCTCCCACAAATACGAGTAGTGATTTAAAAAAAAGTCTTCTTTAACATATCTCACGGTGGAAGATGTAAGTGAGAGGTCTCGGATAAAGATGAGCGATGAAGATTTTCATCAAATGCAAACTTTCCATAAAGGGGGATAATTGATATGCTTATCATGATATAGTACCCTCTGGTGGATTATTTCACATCCAAAGCTTCAAAACCAATATTTTTTAAACGCAGAGGCGCGGTACAGGTTGGAAAGCTCATCTTAACCTTGTTTAGGTTTTAAACACGTTCGTGTTTTGAAGTATTCTACGCCAAAATATGTTGATGTGTTCATAAATCTTATCCAGTTAGTCTTAGGGTTTGTTTGCAAACTTGAGATAATATGACCGAATATGAATACCAGATCCCAAGTAAAACCTAAACATGTTGAAACCTAAACATACGTGTTCAAAGTGTTCGGCGTTTATACGTCCAGATAAATGTTGAATTCTAATCATATAATTTGCAGTGTAACATAAAAGCAAAGCAACGTAGGCCCTACGAAGCGGATAAAATTAGACATGAAATACTAATCTGGTCGTTTAGCTGGCACTCGTGATGCACTCCTGTCACGGTCCAGGAATAAAATGGACGATATGACATTAGGATTTGGCTCCATACCGTCAATTACGATTTAGAATATGCTGCATACCGAAGGTTACATACACAAAGTCGATCCGAGCTTTGGGGCAAAAACGTGTTTTGCGGATACCGTATTGAATATTGGCCCGTCTGCCATCATTTTGAATGACACAATGCCAAGTGTTTTTATCGAGTCCGTCTTCTTAATCAGTTACTGTCCGCGTTAGACATTTAATCGATATCATATCCTTCTATATTCCCGTTTAATTCGGTCAGACGGCACGTTTAACTGATTTCTATCATGGAAATAAAGGCCGAGTGAAATAATATTGCATTTATTCGACCTACGTGTGGTGAATTGAGGGGAAGGAAATTGAATGTGGAATATTTACAACAGTTGCTATTACTCGTACTTCTAGGCCATAGCAGACCAGATATCAGTGCGTTTAGTGGCCATGCGTTACTTTCTTTTAATCCCCTTGGACAATTTTGGCCGAAGGGTTATTGTCGTCGCCAGACTCGTCCGTCTATCCCTCTGTCTGTCTGCCTATCATCATAGATATCACATCTGTCGAAGGATTAGAGCTACAGACTTTCCAAATTCATACCACACATTCAGCTGATGATGGACCAGTGACTATCTAAGCTGATCCATCTTGACCTATTTTCAAGGTCATATTGAACTGTAGAAGGGGTTCATTGTGGGTTGTGGGTGTCCGGTGGGTAGGGGTTCGTGTTGCTTCCATGCATTTTGCTGAGAAGCAACAAGAACTTGATAATGTGAAGTCTAGCACTGTGATATCACTTGTCTTTATTGCACCATGTAAGCGTCCTGTCTGTGTCTTGTGTGCTGTTCTCAGTGTTTTATAGGGTGGATGGCGGGTGGATGGTTCCATGCTACTTCAACGATTTCTATTTTGAAGCAGCAGGAACGCAACGCAAGCTGGGTGGTGCTTAGCTGGTTCGCCGCGATATGACTGAAATAATGTTGGAAGCGACGTTAAATCCTATCCATTCAAAGTCGTTAGCACATTTGGGCGGATTGAGGAGGAAAAAAGTGCATCACGGGATATCTTTCAGTTTTAAAATTTTCGAATGGAAATCCGCCATATTCATTGGTCTATGGAAGAAAATCAGAAGAAAATCCAGCCATCGAGTTTCTGTAAAGATTCATAGAAGAGCAACTTTGTCTGTTCATCATTATCTCAATATATCTTGAAGGATAACAAGACTGTCCAGGTCGATATATACCACATATGCTGCTAGTAAATGGCCACAATCATATTGAAGATAATCACTCTTGACCTTCTTTTTTCGAAGTTTAATTATACGGCAAGAGTAGCACAGTACTCTCTAAAAAGACATGAGTTTGGTGACTTTCATTCAAGATGAGTGTGTTCAACCTGCGTGGAATCAAACTTGAGTGAAATGTGAACTTTTCACATGTGAACCTGGTACCGAAAGGTAAAATAAAGGTAGAGGTACATTACCAAAATATCTCTTTAAGGGCCATGAATCTGGTAATGGGCCAAAATCCTGTAGAACTTTAGCTGGACCTCAAGCATGTATATAAATAAAATTAGCTGTGATAAAACTTCCCCAAATTACACCTCACATGAATCTGAATCCCACCAGCCGAATCTTCACATTTTTCAAGTTAAATACTACACTAACGTTCCGTGATTTACCTTGACTTACTGAATAGAGTAAACGGTTCAATCCGGGAAGCACACGTGATGCCATATAGCCAATCAAGATAGGAGCTTGCCAACACCGTGCAGCTAGGATTTTCTTTGATGTCTGCCCGTGTGATCTCCAAATATGGCAAATGGTGGGTGTAGTGATGTTAATTCCCTTGGAATAGCCAATCAAATTTGAATTTTAAAGAGGTCATACATTGCACTTCCCCTAATGTGGACCACGGAATATTTATAGCCCTATGACATCACCAGACCTGTATTCTGATCAGATAATGCGTTACGTTCAGCCAAGGCAACACGTGTAGTGTTAGACTTGGCTAAACGAAGATGCACCAGCCGAGGAGTTTTGGGCTCTGAGATCTATTCTCCAAGGTGGGTGAGTGAATAGAATTTAACGTCGTTTTCGACAATATTTCAGCTATATCACGACGAACCAACTAAGCACCACCCAGCCCAGTTGTGTTCCTGCTACTTTGAAGCAGCATGGAACCAGACACCCTCCATCCACCCTATAAAACACTGAAGACAGCGCACAAGACACAGACAGGAGGCCTACACGGTGCAATAAAGACAAGTGATATTACAGTGCTAGACATCACATTATTAAGTTCCTGTTGCTTATCAGGAAAATGTATTGAAGCAACAGGAACCATCCTTCTATTGAACGTTTCAACATATTTCGACAATGAGGTTAGTCTCATGAATTTGAGTATTACATATATCATGTCTTTATTTATGTACAAAACTAGACAAAGCTGGTTGGCCCAGGCACTGTCTGAATGAAATGGTTGCTACATTTTAGTCGATTTATAGACCTAACGCTGTAACTATGAACAGCTCCTACGTTCCCACCAAATAACGCGAGACGAAGCAGACAATCACATAGCTAAGATTCATAGCGTCTCGTTTCTCTCAACGCTATGCCGACGATAAATACATTTCCCTGTTGGTAACTTGGACATCTCCATGGCGCACGTATTATTACCTTTGCGCCCTATTGGACCTTCATTAACTTGAGAAAATGGGCCGCCATGAATAAAAATACAGAAATGGCAGACTAAATGGCCCTTCGTCGGTTATATATTAATTACAGACGTTAAAATTATTCCTATGGAGCCTCAAAATCACCTGAAATCGAGGGTCAAGAAGATTTCCGTCAAAAGAGACCCCGTGTATACAGGGGATGATGATCACAACATCGATTATGGTATATTTTTATTGTACATCGTGAGTAACAGACGATTGGCAGACTAATTCTGTTCCAGAATCTGCGTTTCCCATAGCTCGAAGATTATTTTGCAGTCTGAGAATGATGAAGTCGACTCATTTTTCTTGTGCCATTTTCCACTGTTCATTGCACCGAACTATGCAATTGTTGCATAAGCTTCCCGTAATATCAAAGAAGTTTAGGCCGATTACCACCACCAACAATAAGTACCGGCTCTACTTTGAGGAGTATAACTGTGCAAGAAAATCATATCACAGTGTGCTAATAGTTTGATATTAATTTTAGTTGACTGCAAATTATACTTGTAACGGTAAACACTTGAGAGTATGCGACGAGGAAGTAAAAGGGCTGGATATGGATCAGAACTCCAGTCTGTCGTATAAATATAGGATGTCTTGAATCGCTACACGGACTGAGCTTGATCATAAGTGCACTCGATTGGATATTCCCCATGCGTGGACTGTTTACATAACGTCTCGTCTCTCCGTCGCTGCATCAACTGTGAGAACAGAAATTAGATTACTTGATGTTCTCCAGGTCAATTGGCAAAGAAAGTTCCTCACTGAAGAACAAGCTTATCACCATACAATGAGAAAACCAAAATTAACAGATAATTTATAATGAATATCGGTTTTCATAATATGTATTTTAGAGCTGTTTGAAGTCATGTCGTCATGCCCGCGCCAAATAAATTGTTCCTGGTACTATTCCTACGCTTTCAGATATACCCATATAATTTTAATGTTGCAGTAAGAATAATTTTGTTTTGATGACAGCTCTGAAAGAGTCCTCATTCCAAGGAATTCAAAAGTTTTTTTATTTTTGCGAAGCAATAAGCTGTGGTGGGCAATATAAAGATATGCTTGAATAGAAGATGCTCAGAAACACCGGCAAAAAACAGCCTATCATCAACAGCCACACGACGCCAATAATACTTATGTTCGTGAGAAAAAGAATGCATTTGGGAAAGTTTATATTGATAACCAATAATCAAATTGCGATGGCGAAGTTGGAAATCAATGTATTCGTCATGGAGATACTGGTCTCCGAGTGAACATTTACAGAAACAGCCAATGAATATGTTGGATATCCACTTGAAAATTTGACTTGACCAATCAAATGTTTTTAAACTGGAATATATCCCGTGATGCACTGGGGTGTATTTTAAACTCCATTGTCACATAGATATCCGAAAAAGTATCTACACACTGGAATGCCACTCGACACGGTCTCGGACTATAATGTAGGATATAGTATTTCGACCTGCACTGATAGCAATCCACATTGGCATCCATGTTGAAAGCACAATATCACGCAGAAACTCAAGTCAGCTGTATGATTTCCGTTGCCATTGAGATCAGCTTGAGATGAAAAACCAAGAGATACAGCTCAAATTTGGACGAGATCTTTCGGGGGCAGAATCAAGAGAATATCCGATTCATTTAGATGTATATGTTATCTCCTGTTAAGGAGAAAATACAACGAGGATTATGTGAGCGGACACGCATCCTATTGTATGTGCTGTGCCACACGTCCGGCGGATCAGGGTTTACAGCTGAGAATTGTAAGATCCTTACACCATTAATGCACGCGGTCAGATGACTGTGACAAAGTCGGCCGAGCGGTCGCGAATGACTCGAATGCATTCGGAAATGTAGAGCCGAAATCTACGAATGAAACCGGTGATTATCTGCCACCGGAGATTCCCGAAATGTTGCGAATGCCTGGACTCTTGCGATTGGAAACCTCTGTCTGACTCCGAGCAATCTTGGCAGTGGAAAACCTTTTTATTTTGACTGATGAAAGTCACATAAGAGTGCTTCACGCCGTTTGACAGACAGAAATCGTTGAAATTACCTAACACCGCTGAACATTCTCTTCGCCAAAACAACCTTCTCAAACCAGATTCAGTGTCCGGTCCCTAGAGGGAGAGATACCGGTACGTCTAACATAGCCTTTGGAAAGCTCAATTCCGGTAGCCATATCCTGTTTATTCATTCCGATAAGAAGTCCCGCTTTATAGCCGAAGGTTCAAATCTCATGCAATAGGGAGAATATCAACTGCAACTTTCTCAGTGTGCTGAAAAATATGTATCGCCAAAGCAAATCATGTGTAAAGTCGAAGACGGGGTTAAGTCCATATTTCCCCATTTTAAGGGAGTACATCAGGGAAATGTTTTAAGCCCTCAATTGTTTAATCTATATATTAATGATATTTTTCAAGAATTAGAAGGTGGTAAATCCCCAATGCTGTGGGATGAACTTGTTTCCTGTCTGGCTTATGCAGATGATCTTGTACTTTTTTCTCTTGATGAACAAGACCTACAATACAAGCTTGATAAGCTACAATCCTTTGTTAAGAGATGGGGACTGTCCATTAATGTAAACAAGTCTAAAATTGTAATATTTGGCCAAAGAAGCTGTTCTAGGAGCACATTTCAAGTTAATGGTATGCACCTAGCATGTGTTAATGGTTATAAATACCTAGGTCTTTATTTACACAGTAATGGTAGTTTTAACAAAGCTGTGGCTAACTTAGCCAGTAGTGCTAACAAGGCCATGTTTGCAATCAAATCTAGTTTAAATTTATTTGATATGGATGTTTACACCAGCTGTAATCTGTTTGATTGTTTGGTCAAACCCATCTTATTATATGGTTCTGAAGTGACTGTTGCATACACTATAGGCAAACAGTCATTAGGTTCTGCTCTGTTTAGTCGTTCACAGACTGAATCTATACATATTAAATTCTGTAAGCAAACTCTTGGGGTGAATGCCAAAGCTGTAAATTTAGCTGTATTGAGTGAACTGGGCAGAGCTCCCCTTTTAATATCATCAATTTTGCAAAGTGTCAATTTTCTTTTTCATATTTTGAAGGCAGATCACTCGTCCTTACTCTACAAAGCCTATCTTGAACAGATTGAGGATTGTAGAGTACATAACAGTACAAATTGGGTTAACTTTATTAAAGGCTTATTGCAGGAGGTACAATGTTTTAATGTATGGGAAAACCAAGTATGTAAACAACCCAATGCTACACGTAAACTTATCTTGAATCATCTGTTCAAAATGTATTGCACAGAGTGGAACAACACTGTATCACAGATGAGCAAATTGGATACATATAGACTTATTAAGCATACTTTTATTACTGACATGTCTCAACCTAGTGCATTTAAGGTTCCCAACAAAGGGCATCGGTCAGCGTTAGTGAAGTTGAGAATAAGTGCTCACCCATTGTGTATCGAGCGAGACCGTTATATAAAGGGGGTCCCTCGGTATGAACGACTTTGTCCGACTTGTGGGGTGGTAGAGAATGAAATCCATTTTCTATTAGCGTGCAAACGTCATGTTGACAGACGTGTTGAACTATTTTCCATTATAGGCAGTAGAATTCCTGCCTTATTAAATGCACAGAATGATCTGGATACAGTGTTTTCTAATCTGTTATGTCATGCTGACCAGACATCAATTAATGCGATAGCTAAGTATACATTTGACTGTTTTGCACAGTGTAAATGACTGGTTGTTATGCACCATTCTCTGTAGTCAGGTTACAAGGTGCTTTAGTTTATGTCGTATGACACTAAATATCCTTGACCCAGCGGGATATTGTTTTATTTACTGGTGCTCCAGAGTTTCTTATTGATTCTTGTTATCATGATTGTTTGTATGTCTTGCCTTTGGCCTTAATGGCATAGCTGAGCAATAAACAAATCTGAATCTGAATCTCTATTTCACTTGGTATATGATGAGGCAAGATGCGAGAGATTGATTGTATGCCAATTCCCGAAGAGATTTCTTTTAGAAAAGACGATTGTGTCAAATTCAGAGTATTATGCCATCATTTTATTTGTGGACTCCGTTGAACACTAATATATTGTGGAAAAAAAGTATTGCCTTCTCTTATCGGCGGGGCTTACGATGTCCAGAATAGAAAATTCAACAGAATCTCAGTAATCAAATCGGTGATTTCAACAGAAAACTAAAAAAAATGAATCAGTCACAACTGATGAGTTGCAATACTATACCATACCGATATTGAATATCGATTATTAGCTTATCATGTCGACATTTTTAGACGTTCCTTTCAGACAGTCTAAAGCGTTTACACACTCCTGAGTTCACCGTATGTGATTGGAGATAGACGGCAATACTGTATTTATTGCTTCGTCGAAATTAGTCAATTTTGATGAGATAAAATCCCTGAGTTAGCATTTCCATTATCATCGCCGTGATCGTTACTGGACAATTATCTTGTGCTTTAATGAATTCTCATGTCATTCAATGCATATTCAGCGGTTCGTTTTGAATGACAGATCCATTCTTCCATTGTTAAACTGGTTAACCTCCTCTTGTCGGTGGCATATCTGAGACTAGGAGGCATATAATCTGGTGTGATGAGAATGGTTCAGTCCTAGACAAGATCAAGATCAAAGTGTTTAATGTCTTAACATGTTGACATTGAGATGTGTACCTGTATACATGTTTAATTTTATTCATGTATTCAAAGCGAACCTCTTTTGTCCCCTAGTCCCACAACGCCCCTCCCCCTCGGTACATGTCATTTGACATATATATGTAGGTTTATTGATGGGAAGGTTGGTGAGAATTTACCGCACAACGTCGGGCATTATACAGGTTAGTTTTTCTGAGTATTCTCGCATTTACCATGTTTACCCCACATTCAGGACGCTCTAGATGCTCATCCATATTAACATCAGATAAGTTACTTATTGAGATGATCTATCATAACAGCTGCCAAGCTAGCGTATCTAATTCCGCTTAAGTCGATTATAGGGACCGTGTGGTTCCTGCATAGTTTTCACGAGAACACCTGCGATGAAAGCGTAACTGAGATACCAAGGCTACGTCTTACAACCCTCCGTATTCTAGTCTGAATGAGAGATGCATAGTGAGGCTTTCCTGTAGAGCCATATGGTTGCTTTTTAGTAGCCAGGCGTCCTCAATTTTACCCACCGCTTACATATCTCACTATTTTGAGAGACTACACTATTATGTCTTAAAAATGGGAGTATACAGTGTAAACTCGCATACACACCCACAGGTTCTGGTTTCTCTATCGTTCGAATTGAATTCTACTTCATCAATAACTGGTAAGGTTACACCCCGGAGGAGGCACAGCTTGAGCAGGTAGCCTCTATAAGTTCTGTGGAATGTTTGGTTAAAGAGCCCAGTGTAATTAAGATCGGGTTCTTTCAGAATTGCTCCGTCAACAAAGAGCAGCGGAGACGCGACGGTAATTCACACCACCATTTCGAAACCCCCGAGCCAAAAATCGAAGTCTTCATTGAAATTCCAACGGCTAAGCCCCTTACGTCTTCAGCATATATGATTGCGAAAGATGGCGAGTCTGTTTGTGTGGAGAGTTTTTCTGGTCATTTTTATTCTTCTGTAACTCTATACCAGTGGTAAGGGTCGGAATTAGGCAGCTCTATAGTATAGTCCTTCGCCATTGCAGAAATGAAGCAGTGGGGATTTACTATTTTTCTGGCATCATTTCAGATGCTGGCACTTGGAAGTATTAACCAATCAATCTTGATCAGTGGTCCGACCTATTCATGTGCTGGTTTCGATATGAGGACTGCTCTACCCATTTATCTGTTAAATGAAGTCTAACTAATGGACTATTGAACGTTACATATCATTCCAGACAATATACGGACTGTTTGAAACTCGGTCTTGTCAATGAGTCGTTTCTATAGGCTATCAGCAATGTACGGTGCGAATGTTTTGTGAATCAGAGGTCTAAGCTATAAGCAGGTTAGGCCTTAATATGGACGACATGTACCCCATCTTCATATACAAGCCGTTCACAATTAAAATTAGCCTTCATATATCGTACCACCTCAAGCATTCACAATCCGCGGTTTAATTCTACAAAAATCCGAGACGAGCCAATCAGAACCTACCCATCAACTCTGTCTAGGGTGACGTCTTCACTCAGTTGTTCATTCTTCCGAATATGGCGGTAGGTGTGGCCAGATACATATGGCAGCCAACCAATACACCACTCTTATACGACACATCTCGAAATTCAAATGGATTCGAGGTCAACGTTCCCTGTACATTTATACATTGTTTTGAAGAGAGCCGATGGGCTGATATATCAAGGGTAATTCGAAGTTTGAACGGAGAATTCGGCTGGAGCGGAGTACGGAAGATGCATCGAACGAAGCATTGTTTATCTTCCCATCTACGGATGGGAGAAAATAAGAAATACTTCCACGATCAAGCTCCATGCATGCGCAATTCAGAACAGATTGTCCGAACATGGTATATACTATATACTATGATTGTTTTTCTTCTTTTGTTTTTAATTTAGTGCTAATGCTGTTGTATGAATTAGGTCTTGGCATTATGGACGCGAAAATTCTTTAATGTACGACAGCCGAAAATTGAATGACGGACTACACAATTGTATATATTTTGATCGATGTATACACCTCGAATGATGCGAGCTCCATCTGGCAGAAGGCTGTCGATTGCAGTATGGGGTTTCAATATTTTCCTTATATTTGACCTTTCTAAGATACTTCTTTCTGGTGCTATTGCGTATACCAGATCACTTGATGCTTTACTGGCATTTGTCGTGTCTAAACAGACAATCTTGTTTATTATACTATAATAATATTTTCCTATCGTTGCCAACACTGAATCATAAAGGGAGGGAAAAGTTATTCCACTAAGTGTTTGCTAGGATTACAGAGGCCAAAGATATTCTCCTCTCAGTGGCAGTTTGGATCTGTGCCACGACCCGCCTTCTTTTGGAAGAAGAGTGAGTGAGTGAATATGATTTGACGCAGCTTTTAACTGTATTCAGATATACCACGACGTTGGGTCCTATTCCTTTTCACACCCTGTAACCCGTCCTTTCGCTTCTTACAACCGGGAACCCCACGAGTGGGGTCCTATTCCTTTTCACACCCGGGAACCCCACGGGTGCATCAGTTAGTCGTCTCTTACGACAAGCTGTCTGAGGAGTTGAGGCCTATTCTTACCATGACCTGCGGTGTGCACAACGACATCTCAGGTCAATCCCCGGAAGCCACACGGTATAAACATTTGATACAGTAATCCTTATTTAAAATAAACCTCGCTCGTTCAATCGATTAAATATGAAAAATTAAACCGTATTTTATTGAGGTAAACACTTACATAGACAACTGAATCTTTTATATGAATTAGTACAGTTATACATAGCAGAACAAAAGAAATACAAATAGGGATCACTAAATCAGCTTATGCTGTAGATGCCAATCAACATGGAGTAGGGAAATGCAAAAAATATACAATAAAATTGGATTTTCAGATAAAATATTCATATGACGTGTACTGTTTCATCTACAGACTAGTTAAAAAATGAGGGTCACCCACTTAATTTTCGTTCTAATGGACAAAACTTTTCCCTTCTTGAAATCTGTTAGGACCTGTTAAACGCAACATATAAAGGTATCGGGAAAAGATGCCGGCGTACTGACAATAAGTTATATGACACCACAGACAAACATATTGACTGTATATCTAAACACATCACAAGAACGAAAATGATTTTTATGTCAGCCACGATTTATTGTAGCTGCATGTTCATCCGTACATCTTTACCACTATCTTACCATTTAGATACAAATATACAAGAGCAATGATGTAGTGGCTCTAACAAGTTAACTATGTCTGAGGTGTCGGTCTTCACTTTTTATTCAATTTACTTCTTTATCTTTCGGCTTTGTTGATTTAGGTGCTAATATTATTAATGAAATAGGTCTTTGGATTATGGATTTTTGGGAACTCTTAATAGACGACAGCTGCCCACTGAATGACGGATCTGACGCATTTATTCATCGTAATTCTGAATGTACGCAGTAAATATTCATATGGAGTTCTCGCCCAAATTCATGTTTTCCATCCGCGGACTGTGAGTAAGTCTGTGTGCATATTATCACCGACGTTTGGGATAGTTCAAGTGTTGTTCTGTCTAAGATATCGTCCCTCGTGTATGAAACCTTTTGTTGTTTTATGCATCCAGGAATCAGAAATAACGTTTAATATAGTACCCCATGAGTACAGGTACGTGTCTGACGAACCCCATATGTGAGATTCTCTCTCCCATTCACCGGTTCATAACGGACATCAGGGAGTACAGTGTAGTATTTATGTGCACATGGCGGTGATAACAAACAACACGTGGAATATTTTCCGTTGTTTGTACTTAGTTTTACGAGTTCATTCACCTAAAGTTAGTTTACATCTGCGCGCAGGTTAACGAATTATTGTCTCTATAGGTGATACACGCGAGCTTCTGTATGGCATCGATAGCTTTCAGGTGTATTATGCTGGTTCAAACTACGGGTATTTATGGATGTTTTATTGGTCTGGTATGTACTTTTCCTCCGTTTGTTTCTTTTCAATTCTACACACGTGGGACCACATAAAACGTGTCCCATACACAAATCGGTTCCTTATGGAATCATCTTAGTTTGGTATGTTATAGTACACCTTGTTCTATCTTTATTTGTTTCACTTGTGCTTGTGAAGAACAAAGATCCGAAGTTAGTTCCGAGAGACAGAAACATCAGATATTGCGAGACCATTGGAATATCTTTTGGTTTAGTGCTGTCAGAGAACAGGCTGTGGGATCGTATGACTTCATGTGGAATTACGCCGATCTATGTTTCCACCACCATTGCCTGACATTGCTTATGGGGATCTACATGTATCTTAACCCGTGGCTACACTGTTAACCTCATGTTAAGTATGTATCTACAGGTAAGGAGTGTATCTACAGCTCAAAAGTATATACACAGGTTAAGAGTATATCCACTGAAATGGAACTACGAAACAACCCATCTCGTAGGGCTTGCCTCGCGTTTCAAATGTTATTTCATTTTGGGTATTCATGTAAATTTCGTTCAGTATGTTTCAGTATGTTGTTAATGCACATTTACGTGAACTATAACTGTTTTTTTGTTTTTTTCAGATGTATCCAACGCAACCGTAAGATCCGGCTGTAGAAGTAACTGAAGGAGCAAGTCTTGTGTCAATCACCCCATTAGTACAGTTTAAGATGGGTATGGAAGGCTGTTGTAAGTTCATGAAGTGGTCCCTATTCGGGTTCATCTGTCTGATATTGGTAAGTTCTGTGTCGTTCTGGAGGAGTTCTATTTTTAGCCCCCAGACTTCCAAATGAGGGTGGTATAAAATAGTTAATACAGGTATACGCTCTTTAGCCCCCAGACCTCCAAATGGCTGTCTTATACATTGATTCATCATTGTATGTCTACAGAACTGTAGCTTTATCCGTCAGTTCGTTCTTTGCGAATGAAAAACAACAAAAGAATAAAAAAAACACAGGACCGCTAATTCCATATATGTAGCATATATAATTTGCTTTATATTATAACATGATGTACGTCAGAACGGTGTAAAAGACAAAATTCTGGAGCAATAGAATCATCTAGATCAACGATGATGGCTATGTTGTACTGTTACCCTCCATTTTCAATGTACTTGTAGTAGATTCGTTTCTTTTTCCAATATAAGATTGAAAATATTTCAAATAACTACAACAGATTGAAAGTCAATCCAATCATTTGAGAAAGTAAGACAGGTGTAGAGGATATATCGGCCTTGCAGCGTGGCAATAAGGGAGCAATTTTCTGGGTCTTTCCTCTATATCATTTCATTGATACGTTCACCCAGTTCTTTCCTCTTATTTGATCATTAAATTTATGACCCAAGAGTAACAATGAACATGATCAAAAACTAAACTCTATCGATCTCTAAAGTCATTTGGTATCAAGACCAACGTCCCATGCATTGTGAACAAGGAGACGACACATTGAATATACTTCACCTTGTCTGTAAGCATACAGCTACACTTGTAGAACTTGATTTAATCACTGTTCTCCGCAACTCAAGCATTAAATAGTCTGATGTTCACGTCAGAGAAAGTTTTATTTCTCAGACCTTAGAGAAACGTCTGATATACTCACCGTCTTGCCCTTTACCTCGCCGTATAAACCATCTCTCACCCGACGCGAGTCGATTTAATAGTCGACCAACCCTGAGTAGGACATGTAGGAACGTAATAGAAATGTCATCAGAAACGAACCAGGCGAACGAAGTCTTTATCGCCAGAAGCTGGAGATGTTTAAAGCTCGCAGCTATCAGACAGTAGGGGGAGACAAGAATACTCCAAACGGGAGCGAGACATGATACGATACATTTATATCCATTAAATTGTGTTCTATGGTGGCCTGGCTTGTCTCCCGCGTACAACCATCTACATACGACAATGAACAAATAGGAAACAATTATTGTTAAGTACTCGGATCGAAAGAGGAACCTCTGACATCCGGGTATCAAATCCTTGACAGCGTATGTTATCTGCGTCGGCTCAAGACCCAACTGTTCCAGACTGTTCAATTTGTTCTCATACATTCCGTTTTCATACATAGACCCTGGTATGGGGCATGGTAATGGCAAAATCTGTGTCTCACAGTAATGGTGATAATTAATTCCGGATGATAAGCAAATCAGTATGAATTGCATCTCGGTTTGAACTTTGACGAAAAAATAAGAAATTGATGAGATGTTGGGTGTTTTTCATATCAGAAGTGATGCATGTTATCGGTATATTTTACCAGATCGTGGATGCATAAGAATGCTACCTATTGCACTTTGCATGCCGCCGTGGGATGTCAAGTTCTAAACTTACTTACAAGCGTCTGGTCCGTCATTCATAATTCAGCCGTCGTCCATTATTCATCGAGCTTATATTGATCACCGAACTCAATACGCGTTATCGGCATACTGCTTAATTGAAAATTGTGCTTTAATCGAATGGATTGTGAAATGGCACATTAATCTCTAGTCCCTTACTTAGATCTGTTTGAATGGTTAAGTCTGAATAAATGCATACAATTTTCCTGAATTTAAGTTAGGTAATTAAGAGGTACTGTGTTTCCGTGAGCCTTACTATTTTTATGTTGTACGAGAAATGAGTTATTATAGTTACATGAAACGTCATTTGATTTATTCTTGTAAGCCAAGAATCCATATTACAACAATTTCTTCGTTAATTTACGGTGTCATCTTCTAAATCACACCATAAATTCACAGTTAAATGTACTGGCAGAAAAGGTGCCGGTACATTCAACTGTAAAATTACGTTGCACCGTATTTTACAATTACCGTTTTTTAACAGGCTTTGAAATGTAAAATGTTGCATCGTATTTTATAATTACCGTTTATTGACGGGCATTCAACTGTAAAATGACTGCAAATTATACTTGTAACGGTAAACGCTTGAGGGTATGCGACGAGGAAGTAAAAGGGCTGGATATGTATCAGAACTCCAGTCTGTCGTATAAATATAGGATTTCTTGAATCGCTACACGGACTGAGCTTGATCATACGTGCACTCGATGGGATATTCCCCATGCGTGGACTGTTTACATAACGTCTCGTCTCCCTGTCGCTGCATCAATTGTGAGAACAGAAATTAGATTACTTGATGATGTTCTCCAAGTCAATTGGCAAAGAAAGTTCCTCACAGAAGAACAAGCTTATCGCCATACAATGAGAAAAACAAAATTAACAGATAATTTATAATGGATATCGGTTTTCATAATATGTATTTTAGGGCTGTTTGAAGTCATGTCGCGATGCCCGCGCCAAATAAATTGTTCCTGGTACTATTCCAACGCTTTCAGATATACCCATATAATTTTAATGTTGCAGTAAGAATAATTTTGTTTTGATGACAGCTCTGAAAGAGTCCTCATTCCAGTGAATTCAAAAGTTTTTATTTTTGCGAAGGAATAAGCTGTGGTGGGCAATATAAAGATATGCTTGAATAGAAGATGCTCAGAAATACGGGTAAAGAACATCCTATCATCAACAGCCACACGACGCCAATAATATTTATGTTCGTGAGAAAAAGAATCCATTTGGGGAAGTTTATATTAATAACCAATAATCAAGTTGCGATGGTGAAGTTGGAAATCAATGTATTCGTCATGGAGATACTGCTCTCCGAATGAACCTTTACAGAAACAGCCAATGAATATGCCGGATATCCATTTGAAAATTTGACTTGACCAATCAAATGTTTTAAAACTGGAATATATCCCGTGATGCACTCGGGTGTCTTTTAAATTCCATTGTCACATAGATATCCGAAAAAGTATCTACACACTGGAATGCCACTCGACACGGTCTCGGACTATAATGTAGGATATAATGTTTCGACATGCACTGATAGCAATCCACATTGGCATCCATGTTGAAAGCACAATATCACGCAGAAACTCAAGTCAGCTGTATGATTTCCGTTGCCATTGAGATCAGCTTGAGATGAAAAACCAAGACATACAGCTCAAATTTAGACGAGATTTTTCTGGAGCAGACTCAAGGGAATATCCGATTCATTTAGATGTATATGTTATCTCCTGTTAAGGAGAAAATACAACGAGTATTATGTGAGTGGACACGCATCCTATTGTATGTGCTGTTCCACACGTCCGGCGGATCAGGGTTTACAGCTGAGAACTGTAAGATCCTTACACCATTAATGCACGAGGTCAGATGACTTTGACAAATTCGGCCGAGCGGTCACGAATGACTCGAATGCATTCGGAAATGTAGAGCTGAAATCTACGACTGAAACCGGTGATTATCTGCCACCGGAGATTCTCGAAATGTTACGAATGCCTGGAGTCTTGCGATTGGAAACCTCTATTTGACTCCAAGCAATCTTGGTAGTGGAAAATGTTTTTATTCTGACTGATGAACGTCACATCTGAGTGCTTAAGGTCATTTGATAGACAGAAATCGTTGAAATTACCTAACACCGCTGAACATTCTCTTCATCAAAACAACCTTCTCAAACCAGATTCAGTTTCCGGTCCCTAGAGGGAGAGCTACGTCTAACATAGCCTTTGGAAATGGCATAAATGAAACCCTTTCTGGGATCAAATGGAAGATCCTGTATCCTGTTTACTCATTCCGTTAATAAGTTCCGCTTTATAGCCGAAGGTTCAAATCTCATGCAATAGGGAGAATATCAACTGGTGTATTTCACTTGCTTTATGATGAGGCAAGATGCCAGGGACTGACCGTATGCCAATTCCCGAAGAGATTTCTTTTAGAAAAGACGATTGTGTCTAATTCAGAGTACTATGCCACCATTTTATCTGCGGACTCGGTTGAACACTAATGTATTGTGGAAAAAAAGAATTGCCTTCTCTTATCGGCGGGGTTTACGGCGTCCAGAATAGAAAATTCAACAGAATCTCAGTAAACAAATCGGTGATTTCAACAGAAAACTAAAAAAAAATGAATCAGTCACAACTGATGAGTTGCAATGATGATAGATTGAAGCAATACTATACCAAACCGATATTGAATATCGATTATTAGCTTATCATGTCGACATTTTTAGACGTTCCTTTCAGGCAGTCTAAAGCGTTTACACACTCCTGAGTTCACCGTATGTTATTGGAGATAGACGGCAATACTGTATGTATTGCTTCTTCGAAATTAGTCGATTTTGATGAGATAAAATCCCTGAGTTAGCATTTCCATTATCATCACCATGATCGTTACTGGACAATTACCTTGTACTTTAATGAATTCTCATGACATCCAATGCATATTCAGCGGTTCGTTTTGAGTGACAGGTTTAGGCCCATTCTTCCAATGTTAAACTGGTTAACCTCCTCTTGTCGGTGGTATATCTGAGAGTTGGAGGCATATAATCTGGTGTGATGACAATGGTTCAGTCCTAGAGAAGATCAAGATCAAATTGTTTAATATCGTAACATGTTGACATTGAGATGTGTACCTGTATACATGTTTAATTTTACTTATGTATTCAAAGCGAACCTCTCTTGTCCCCTAGCCCCACTACGCCCCTCCCCCTCGGTACATGTCATTTGACATATATATGTAGGTTTATTGATGGGAAGGTTGGTGGGAATTTACCGCACAACGTCGGGCATTACAGGTTAGTTTTTCTGAGTATTCTTGCATTTACCATCTTTACCCCATATTCAGGACGCTTTAGATGCTCATCCATATTAAAGGAGAAGAAAACATGTGACTAATGTATACACTGAACGAAAGATCTATCTCTTCCGTATCCAAAAATGTAAGCAAATATTTTTTGCCATTTTTTACCGCCGATCTATTCATATCGAAACATCAAAAACTGGAGCCTGTGGGCAGATTCATAAGTGCCGCCATTACAAAGGCTTGTGTCTATTTTAACCAATCAGAAACGCCGAAAACATATTGTGTGCATCGCTGCGTGACGTCAGCCGGGATCACTCACTTCTGCCATGTACGTTAAAGTATGAGAATCTATCGGGACTGCAGGTTTATATTTTGTGTACTGTTATAATTTGATAGTGGTAGTGTGCCATTATTCAGCAAATACACGGGCATCATGCCGCAGTGTGTGGCGTTTGGCTGTTCTAACAGAACTGGGAATCCAAACCTTCCAAAGACCATGACATTTCATCGGTTCCCAATGCTGAAACCAGATGTACTGAAACAGTGGGTGCATAACGTCGGTCGGCAGGATTTTACTCTAAACGCAGTACAGTGAGGCGGATGCAATAAATTGGAGTGAGTTTATTAGTCTTTCAACACTATATCACGACGTTCGGTTCCTATTCCTGCCAAATTATAATCAGTCCAATGTAAGAAAGGCTTGGTTTGTGATATATCTCCTTGCAATGTCATTATATTTTCGCCTTCCCCGCTAGAGAGCGGCGAGGCCCGGGTGACGTCACACGCTTAGACGACCCACGCCAAAATGTCGGCACGCTTGAGAGACAACGATGCGCAGGTTGAACGCCGATTTAATCGAGTGGAAAAAATCGCAAAAAATATTTGCTTACATTTTTGTATATGGGGGAGATAGATCTTTCATTCAGTGTATACATTATTCATATGTTTTCTTCTCCTTTAACATCAGATAAGTTACTTATTGAGCTGACCTATCATCACAGCTGCCAAGCTAGCGTACCTAATTCCGCTTAAGTCGATTATAGGGACCGTGTGGTTCCTGCATAGTTTTCACAAGAACACCTGCAATGAAAGCGTAACTGAGATACCAAAGCTACGTCTTACAACCCTTCGTATTCTAGTCTGAATGTGAGATGCATAGGGAGGCTTTCCTGTATGGTTGCTTTTTAGTAGCCAGGCGTCCTCAATTTTACCCATCGCTTACATATCTCACTATTTTGAGAGACTGTACACTATTATGTCTTTAAAATGGAGTATACAGTGTAAACTCGCATACACACCCACAAGTTCTGGTTTCTCGATCATTCGAATTGAATTCTACTTCATCAATAACTGGTAAGGTTACACCCCGGACGAGGCACAGCTTGAGCAGGTAGCCTATATAAGGTCTGTGAAATGTTTGGTTAAAGAGCCCAGTGTAATTAAGATCGGGTTCGTTCAGAATTGCTCCGTCAACAAAGAGCAGCGGAGACGCGACGGTAATTCACACCACCATTTCGAAACCCCCGAGCCAAAAATCGAAGTCTTCATTGAAATTCCAACGGCTAAGCCCCTTACGTCTTCAGCATATATGATTGCGAAAGATGGTGAGTCTGTTTGTGTGGAGAGTTTTTCTGGTCAGTTTTATTCTTCTGTAACTCTATACCAGTGGTAAGGGTCGGAATTAGGCAGCTCTATAGTATAGTCCTTCGCCATTGCAGAAATGAAGCGGTGGGGATTTACTATTTTTCTGGCATCATTTCAGATACTGGAACTTGGAAGTCTGAACCAATCAATCTTGATCAGTGGTCCGACCTATTCATGTGCTGGTTTCGATATGAGAGCTGCTACAGTCATTTATCTGTTGAATGAAGACTTAACTAATGGACTATTGAATATTACACATCATTCCAGACAATCTGCGGACTGTTTGAAGCTCGGCCTTGTCAATGAGTCTTTTCTATATGCTATTAGCAATGTATGGTGCGAATGTTTGGTGAATCAGAGGTCTAAGCTATAAGCAGGTTAGGCCTAAATATGGACGGCATGTACCCCACCTTATACACAAACCGTCCACACTTAGAATTAGCCTTCATATATCGTACCATCTACAGCATTCAAAATCCGCGGTTTAAATTTACAAATCCGAAACAAGCCAATCAGAACCTACCCATCGACTCTGTGTAAGGTGACGTCTAGCTAAGATTCATAGCGTCTCCCTCGAATGAGTGGTGTATTGGTTTACTGTCCTATGTATCTGGCCACACCTACCGCCATATTCGGAAGAATGAACTACTGAGTGAAGACGTCACCTAGCTAAGATTCATAGCGTCTCCCTTCCCTCAACGCTATGCCGACGACAAATACATTTCCCTGTTGGTAACTCGAACATCTCCATGGCGCACTTATTATTACATTTGCGCCCTATTGGACCTTCATTAACTTGAAAAAATGGGCAACCATGAATAAAAATACCATAATGGATGTTGTGATCATCATCCCCTGTATACACGGGGTCTATGACGGAAATATCCATCTTCTTGACCCTCGATTTCAGGTGATTTTGAGGTTCCATAGGGATAATTTTAACGTCTGTGATTAATATATGATCGACGAAGGGTCATTTAGTCTGCCATTTCTGTATTTTTATTCATGGCGGCCCATTTTCTCAAGTTAATGAAGGTCCAATAGGGCGCAAAGGTAATAATAAGTGCGCCATGGAGATGTTCGAGTTACCAACAGGGAAATGTATTTGTCGTCGGCATAGCGTTGAGGGAAGGGAGACGCTATGAATCTTAGCTAGGTGACGTCTTCACTCAGTAGTTCATTCTTCCGAATATGGCGGTAGGTGTGGCCAGATACATAGGACAGTAAACCAATACACCACTCATTCGACACATTTCGAAATTCAAATGGATTCGAGGTCAACGTTTCCTGTACATTTATACATTGTTTTGAAGAGAGCCAGTGAGCTGATATATCAAGGCTAATTCGAAGTGTGAACGGAGAAGTCGACTTAAGCGGAGTACGGAAAGATGCATGGACCGAATTATTGTTTATCTTCTCATCTACGGATTCCCATCCGTAGATGAGAAGATAAACAATAATTCGGTGTTTATCAAGAAAACAAGAAATACTTCCACGATCAAGCTCCATGCGCAATTCAGAACAGATTGTCCCAACATGGTATACACTATATACTATGATTGTTTTTTCTTTTGTTTTTAATTTAACGCTAATGCTGTTGTATAAATTAGGTCTTTGCATTATGGACGCGAACATTCTTTAATGTACGACGACCGAATATTGAATGTCGGACTAGACTATTGTATATATATCTGCGTACCTCGAATGATGCCTCCATCTGGCAGAAGGCTGATGATTGCAATACAGGGTTTGAATATTTTCCTGATATTTGACCTTTCCAAGATACTTCTTTCTGGAGCTTTCACGTATACCATATCATCTGATGCTACTGACATTTTTCGAGTCTAAACAGACAATCTTGTTTTATTATAGGCCTACTATAATAATATTTTCCCACCGTTGCCAATATTGAATCATATCGGGAGGGGAAAGTTATTCCGCTCTGTGTTCGCTTGGATCACAGAGTTCAAAGATATTCTCCTCTCAATGGTGGTTTGGATCTGTGCCACAACCCGCCTTAGCTTAGAAGAAGATAAACATATGATACAGTAATCCTGATTTAATACACCCTCACAACGTCAGTCCATAAATATTGAAACTTAGACCATATTTTATTCAGGTAGACTTTTACTTTTATATAAATTAGTACTATTATACATAGAAGAAAAATAATATAAACATCAGGGGTCACTATTTCAACTGATGATGCCCATCAATATGGGGTAGGTAAATGCAGAAAAATAACCAGAAAATTTAATTTTTAGAAAAAAAAATTCATATGACACATACTGTTTCATATACAGACTAATCAAATATGAAGGTCATCTACTTAATTTTCGTTCTAATGGACAACACTTTTCCCTTCTTGAAATCTATTAGGACCTGTTAAACGCAACATATAAAGGTAGCGGGGAAAGATGCCGGCGTACTGACAATAAGTTATATGACACCACAGACAAACATATTGACTCACTGTATATCTAAACACATCACAAGAACGAAAATTCACTGTAATGATTTGTATGTCAGCCACGATTTATTGTGGCTGCATGTTCATCCGTACATCTTTACCATACGGGCCCTATAGCACCGACTTGAGCGGTATTAGATACAAATATTCAAGAGCAGTGATGTAGTAGCTCTATCAAGTGAACTATGTCTGAGGTGTCGGTCTTCACTTTAATTGTGAATGCACGCAGTAAACGTTGATATAGAGTTCTGGTCCAAATTCATGTTTTCCATCTTCGGACTGTGAGTAAGTCTGTGTGCATATTATCACCGACGTTTGGGATAGTTCAAGTGTTGTTCTGTCTAAGATATCGTCCCTCGTGTATGAAACCTTTTGTTGTTTTATGCATCCAGGAATCAGAAATAACGTTTAATATAGTATCCCATGAGTACAGGTACGTGTCTGACGAACCACATATGTGAGATTCTCTCTCCCATTCACCGGTTCATAACGGACATCAGGGAGTACAGTGTAGTATTTATGTGCACATGGCGGTGATAACAAACAACACGTGGAATATTTTTCGTTGTTTGTACTTAGGTTTACGAGTTCATTCACCCAAAGTTAGTATACATCTGCGCGCAGGTTAACGAATTATTTTCTCTATAGGTGATACACGCGAGCTTCTGCATGGCACGATAGCTTTCAGATGTATTATGCTGGTTCAAACTACAGGTATTTATGGATGTTTTATTGGTCTGGTATGTACATTCTCCTGTTTGTTTCTTTTCAATTCTACACACGTGGGACCATATACAACGTGTCCCATACACAAATCGGTTCCTTATGGAATCATCTTAGTTTGGTATGTTATAGTACACCTTGTTCTATCTTTGTTTGTTTCACTTGTGCTTGTGAAGAACAAAGATCCGAAGTTAGTTCCGAGAGACAGAAACATCAGATATTGCGAGGCCATTGGAATATCTTTTTGTTTAGTGCTGTCAGGGGACAGGCTGTGGGATCGTATGATTTCATGTGGAATTACGCCGATCTATTTGTCCACCACCATTGCCTGACACTGCTTATGAGCATGTGCAGGTATCTTAACCCGTGGATACACGCTTAACCTCATGTTAAGTGTAAGGTAAGGAGTGTATCTACAGCTCAAAAGTGTATACATAGGTTAAGAGTATATCCACTGAAATGGAACTACGAAAAAACCCATCTCGTAGGGCTTGCCTCACGTTTCAAATGTTATTTCGTTTTGGGTATTCATGTAAATTTCGTTCAGTATGTTTCTTCATTAGTTGTTAATGCACATTTACTTGAACTATAAATGTTTTTGTTTTTTCAGATGTATCCAACGCAACCATCAGATCCGGCTGTAGAAGTAGCTCAAGGAGAAAGTCTTGTGTCAAGCACCTCATTAGTACAGTTTAAGATGGGTATGGAAGGCTGTGGCAAGTTCATGAAGTGGTCCCTATTCGGGTTCATCTGTCTGCTATTGGTAAGTTTTATGTCGTTCTGGAGGAGTTCTGTTTTTAGCCCGCAGACTTCCAAATGAGGGTGGTATAAATTAGTTGATAGTTATACGCCCTTTAGCCCCCAGACCTCCAAATGGCTGTCTTATACATTGATTTATGATTGTATGTCTACAGAACTGTAGCTTTATTCGTCAGCTCGTTCTTTGCGAATGAAAAACAACAATAACAACAAAAGAAAAAAGCCCCACAGGATCGCTAATTCCATATATGCAGCACATATAATTTGTTTTATATTATAACATGATGTACGTGAGAACGGTGTAAAAGACAAAAGTCTGGAGGAATAGAATCATCTAGATCAATGGTGATGGCTATGTTGTACTGTTACCCTCCATGTTCAATGTAATTGCAGTAGACTCGTTTCTTTTTCCAATATAAGATTGAAAATATTTCAAATCACTACAACAGATTGAAAGTCAATCTAATTATTTAAGAAAGTAAGACAGGTGTAGAGGATATATCGGCCTTGCAGCGTGGCAATAAGGGGGCAATTTGTCTAGGTCTTTCCTGTATATCATTTCATTGATACGTTCACCCAGTTCTTCCCTCTTATTTGATCATTAAATTTATGACCCAAGAGTAACAATGAACATGATCAAGAACTAAAATCTATCGATCTCTAAAGTCATTTGGTATCAAGGCCAACGTCCCATGCATTGTGAACAAGTAGACGACACATTGAATATACTTCACCTTGTCTATAACCATTGACCTACAGCTACACTTGTAGTTCTCCGCAACTCTAGCATTAAATAGTCTGTAACCCTGACATCTCTTTAATGACTCATTGGGGCAGTTATTCACATCAGTGAAAGTTTTATTTCTCAGACCTTAGAGAAACGTCTGATATACTCACCGTCTTGCCCTTTACCTCGCCGTATAAACCATCTCTCATCCGACACGAGTCGATTTAATAGTCGACCAACCCTGAGTAGGAACGTAATAGAAATGTCATCAGAATCGAAGCAGTCTTTATCGCCAGAAGCTGGAGATGTTTAAAGCTCGAAGCTATCAGACTGTAGGGGGAGACAAGAATACTCCAAACGGGAGCGAGAAGCTATCAGACAGTAGGGGGAGACAAGAATACTCCAAACGGGAGCGAGAAGCTATCAGACTGTAGGGGGAGACAAGAATACTCCAAACGGGAGCGAGAAGCTATCAGACAGTAGGGGGAGACACGAATACTCCAAACGGGAGCGAGAAGCTATCAGACAGTAGCGGGCGACAAGAATACTCCAAACGGGAGCGAGAAGCTATCAGACTGTAGGGGGAGACAAGAATACTCCAAACGGGAACGAGACATGATACGATACATTTATATCCATTAAATTGTGTTCTACGGTGGCCTGACTTGTCTCCCGCGTACATCCATCTACATACGACAATGAACATACCGCTGAAGCGGTACGGGCTCGAAGCCAGCTGGTTCATGTGTGAAAGTTTGTCAGTTACTTGACGAAGGACGGTGGTTCCCTCCGGGTACTCCGGCTTCGTCCACCAACCAAACTGACTATCACCATATGAGTGAAACAAACTTGAGTGTGACATTAAGCCAAATTCCCTCCCTCCCTCGAAGTGTGAACGGAGAATTCGGCTTGAGCGGAGTACGGAAGATGCATCGACCGAATTATTGTTTATCTTCTCATCTACGAATGGGAGAAAATAAGAAAGACTTCCATGATCAAGCTCCATGCGCAATTCAGAACAGATTGTCCAAACATGGTATCTACTATATACTATGATTGTTGTTTTTTTCTTTTGTTTTTAATTTAGTGCTACTGCTGTTGTATGAATTAGGTCTTGGCATCCTATTGTATGTGCTGTGCCACACGTCCGGCGGATCAGGGTTTACAGCTGAGAATTGTAAGATCCTTACACCATTAATGCACGCGGTCAGATGACTGTGACAAATTCGGCCGAGCGGTCGCGAATGACTCGAATGCATTCGGAAATGTAGAGCCGAAATCTACGAATGAAACCGGTGATTATCTGCCACCGGAGATTCCCGAAATGTTGCGAATGCCTGGACTCTTGCGATTGGAAACCTCTGTTTGACTCCGAGCAATCTTGGTAGTGGAAATTTTTTTTATTCTGACCGATGAACGTCACATCTGATTGCTTAAGGTCATTTGATAGACAGAAATCGTTGAAATATACATAACACCGCTGAACATTCTCTTCGCCAAAACAACCTTCTCAAACCAGATTCAGTGTCCGGTGCCTAGAGGGAGAGATACGTCTAACATAGCCTTTGGAAATGGCAAGAATGAAATCCTTTCTTGGATCAAATGGAAGATGGGATTAAGCTCAATTCCGGTAGACGTATTCTGTTTATTCATCCCCATAATAAGTCGCGCTTTATAGCCGAAGGTTCAAATCCCATGCAATTGGAAGAATATCAACTAGTGTATTTCACTTGGTATATGATAAGGCAAGATGCGAGGGATTGATTGTATGCCAATTCCCGAAGAGATTTCTTTTAGAAAAGACGATTGTGTCAAATTCAGAGTACTATGCCACCATTTTATCTGTGGACTCGGTTGAACACTAATGTATTGTGGAAAAAAAGAATTGCCTTCTCTTATCGGCGGGGCTTACGATGTCCAGAATAGAAAATTCAACGGAATCTCAGTAAACAAATCGGTGATTTCAACAGAAAACTAAAAAAAATAAATCAGTCACAACTGATGATAGATTGAAGCATACTATACCATACCGATATTGAATGTCGATTATTATAGGTTATCATGTCGACATTTTTAGACGTTCCTTTCAGACAGTCTAAAGCGTTTACACACTCCTGAGTTCACCGTATGTGATTGGAGATAGACGGCTATACTGTATTTATTGCTTCGTCGAAATTAGTCGATTTTGATGAGATAAAATCCCTGAGTTGGCATTTCCATTATCATCACGGTGATCGGTACTGGGAAATTACCTTGCACTTTAATGAATTCCCATGTCATCCAATACATATTCAGCGGTTCGTTTTGAGTGACAGGAATAGACCCATTCTTTCATTGTCAGACTGGTTTACCTCCTCTTGTCGGTGGTATATCTGAGAGTAGGAGGCATATAATCTGGTGTCATGAGAATGATTCTGTCCTAGACAAGATCAAGATCAAAGTGTTTAATATCTTAACATGTTGACATTGAGATGTTTAATTTTACTTATGTATTCAAAGCAAACCTCTCCGTCCCTCTCCCTCGGTACATGTCATTTGGCATATATATGATGGGAAGGTTGGTGAGAATTTACCGCACAACGTCGGGCATTACAGGTTAGTTTTTCTGAGTTCTTGCATTTACCATCTCTGCCACATATTCAGGGCGCTGTCAATGCTCATCCATATTAACATCAGATAAGTTACTTATTGAGCTGATCTATCATCACAGCTGCCAAGCTAACGTATCTAATTCCGCTTAAGTCGATTATAGGGACCGTGTGGTTCTTGCATAGTTTTCACAAGAACACCTGCAATGAAAGCGCAACTGAGATACGAAGGCTACTTCTTACAACCCTCCGTATTCTAGTCTGAATGTGAGATGCATAGGATGGCTTTCCTGTAGAGTCATATGGTTGCTTTTTAGTAGCCAGACGTCCTCAATTTTACCCACCGCTTACATATCTCACTATTTTGAGAGACTGTACACTATTATGTCTTAAAAATGGATTATACAGTGTAAACTCGCATGCACACTCACAGGTTCTGGTTTCTCGATCATTCGAATTGAATTCTATACTTCATCAATAACTGGTAAGGTTACACCCCGGAGGAGGCACAGCTTGAGCAGGTAGCCTCTATAAGGTCTGTGGAATGTTTGGTTAAAGAGCCCAGTGTAATTAAGATCGGGTTCTTTCAGAATTGCTCCGTCAACAAAGAGCAGCGGAGACGCGACTGTAATTCACAGCACCATTTCGAAACGCACGAGCCAAAAATCGAAGTCTTCATTGAAATTCCAACGGCTAAGCCCCTTACGTCTTCAGCATATATGATTCTGTTTGTGTGGAGAGTTTTTCTGGTCATTTTTATTCTTCTGTAACTCTATACCAGTGGTAAGGGTTGGAATTAGGCAGCTCTATAGTATAGTCCTTCGCCATTGCAGAAATGAAGTGATGGGGATTTACTATTTTTCTGGCATCATTTCAGATGCTGGCACTTGGAAGTCTGAACCAATCAATCTTGATCAGTGGTCCGACCTATTCATGTGCTGGTTTCGATATGAGGATTGCTACAGTCGTTTATCTGTTGAATGAAGACTAACTAATGGATTATTGAACATTACATATCATTTCAGACAATATGCGGACTGTTTGAAGCTCGGCCTCGTCAATGAGTCGTTTCTATAGGCTATCAGCAACGTACGGTGCGAATGTTTTGTGAATCAGAGGTCTACACTCTCAGAAATATTCAGAGAATAACCCTGAATAGATCAGGTTGCACATCCACAACTCAATTTCAGGGATTTTACCTGAACTCCATGGATAATTTTCTGAAATTCAGGAATATCATCCATGAATTGAAGCTAAATTACCTGAATTTTAGGGGATTTTATGTACCTGAATAGGGTCGGGAACTTACTAATCAGGGTGATAAATTTTCCTGAATTTCAGGGAAAATCCTCTCAATTCAGGGATCTTTTTCCTGAAATTCAGGTAATCTGCCCTGAATTTCAGCCAAAATCCCTGAAATTGAGTTGTGGATATACAACCTGATCAGTTCAGGACTTTTACCTGAATATTTCAGAGTGTGTAAGCTATAAGCGGGTTACCCATCTTCATACACTAGCCGTTCAAAACTAAAATTAGCCTTCATATATCGTACCACCTCAAGCATTCACAATCCGCGGTTTAAATCTACAAACCCGAGACAAGCCAATCAGAATCTACCCATCGACTGTGTAGGGTGATGTCTTCACTCAGTAGTTCATTCTTCCGAATATAGCGGTAGGTGTGGCCAGATACATAGGACAGCCAACCAATACACCACTCATGCGACACATTTCGAAATTCAAATGGATTCGAGGTCAACGTTTCCTGTACATTTATACATTGTTTTGAAGAGAACCGGTGGGCTGATATATCAAGGTTAATTTGAAGTGTGAACGGAGAATTCGGCTTGAACGGAGTACGGAAGATGCATCGACCGAATCATTGTTTATCTTCTCATCTACGGATGAGAGAAAATAAGAAATACTTCCATGATCAAGCTCCATGCGCAATTCAGAACAGATTGTCCGAACATGGTATATACTATGATTGTTTTTTTTCTTTTGTTTTTAATTTAGTGCTATTGCTGTTGTATGAATTAGGTCTTGGCATTATGGACGCGAAAATTCTTTAATGTACGACAGCCGAAAATTGAATGACGGACTACACAATTGTATATATGTAGATCGATGTATACACCTCGAATGATGCGAGCTCCATCTGGCAGAAGGCTGTCGATTGCAGTATAGGGTTTCAATATTTTCCTTATATTTGACCTTTCTAAGATACTTCTTTTTTGTGCTATTGCGTATACCAGATCACTTGATGCTTTACTGACAGTTGTGTCTAAACAGACAATCTTGTTTATTATACTATAATAATATTTTCCCATCGTTGCCAATATTTAATCATATAGGGAGGGGAAAGTTATTCCGCTCTGTGTTCGCTTGGATCACAGAGTTTAAAGATATTCTCCTATCAATGATGTTTTGGATCTGTGCCACGAACCGCCTTCGCTTACGAGAAGATAAACATATGATACAGTAATCCTGATTTAATACACCCTCACACCGTTAGTCCATAAATATTGAAACTTAGACCATATTTTATTCAGGTAGACTTTTACTTTCATATAAATTAGTATATACATGGAAGAAAAATAATATAAACATCAGGGGTCACTATTTCAACTTATGATGCCCATCAACATGGGGTAGGTAAATGCAGAAAAATAACCATACAATTGAATTTTTAGAAAAAAAATTCATATGACACATACTGTTTCATATACAGACTAATTAAATATGAAGGTCATCTACTTAATTTTCGTTCTAATAGACAAAACTCTTCCCTACTTGAAATCTATTAGGACCTGTTAAACGCAACATATAAAGGTATCGGGGGAAAAGATGCCGACGTACTGACAATAAGTTATATGACACCACAGACAAACATATTGACATATCTAAACACATCACAAGAACGAAAAATCACTGTAATGATTTGTATGTCAGCCACGATTTATTGTGGCTGCATGTTCATCCGTACATCTTTACCACCCGGGCCCTAGCACCGACTTGAGCGGTATTAGATACAAATATTCAAGAGCAATGATGTAGTAGCTCTATCAAGTGAACTATGTCTGAGGTGTCGGTCTTCACTTTAATTGTGAATGCACGCAGTAAACGTTGATATAGACTTCTGGCCCAAATTCATGTTTTCCATCCTCGGACTGTGAGTAAGTCTGTGTGCATATTATCACCGACGTTTGGGATAGTTCAAGTGTTGTTCTGTCTAAGATATCGCCCCTCGTGTATGAAACCTTTTGTTGTTTTATGCATCCAGGAATCAGAAATAACGTTTAATATAGTACCCCATGAGTACGTGTCTGACGAACCCCATATGTGAGATTCTCTCTCCCATTCACCGGTTCATAACGGACATCAGGGAGTACAGTGTAGTATTTATATGCACATGGCGGTGATAACAAACAACACGTGGAATATTTTCCGTTGTTTGTACTTAGTTTTACGAGTTCGTTCACCCAAAGTTAGTATACATCTGCGCGCAGGTTAACGAATTATTTTCTCTATAGATGATACACGCGAGCTTCTGTATGGCATCGATAGCTTTCAGGTGTATTATGCTGGTTCAAACTACGGGTATTTATGGATGTTTTATTGGTCTGGTATGTACTTTTCCTCCTTTTGTTTCTTTTCAATTCTACACACGTGGGACCATATACAACGTGTCCCATACACAAATCGGTTCCTTATGGAATCATCTTAGTCTGGTATGTTATAGTACACCTTGTTCTATCTTTGTTTGTTTCACTTGTGCTTGTGAAGAATCCGAAGTTAGTTCCGAGAGACAGAAACATCAGATATTGCGAGGCCATTGGAATATCTTTTGGTTTAGTGCTGTCAGAGGACAGGCTGTGGGATCGTATGATTTCATGTGGAATTACGCCGATCTATTTGTCCACCACCATTGCCTGACATTGCTTATGAGGATCTACAGGTATCTTAACCCGTGGATACACTCTTAACCTCATGTTAAGTGTGTATCTACAGGTAAGGAGTGTATCTACAGCTCAAAAGTGTAAACATAGGTTAAGAGTATATCCACTGAAATGGAACTACGAAACAACCCATCTCGTAGGGCTTGCCTCGCGTTTCAAATGCTATTTCATTTTGGGTATTCATGTAAATTTCGTTCAGTATGTTTCAGTATGTTGTTAATGCACATTTACGTGAACTATAACTGTTTTTTTTTGTTTTTTCAGATGTATCCAACGCAACCGTAAGATCCGGCTGTAGAAGTAACTCAAGGAGAATGTCTTGTGTCAATCACCTCATTAGTACAGTTTAAGATGGGTATGGAAGGCTGTGGCAAGTTCATGAAGTGGTCCCTATTCGGGTTCATCTGTCTGATATTGGTAAGTTCTGTGTCGTTCTGGAGGAGTTGTATTTTTAGCCCCCAGACTTCCAAATGAGGGTGGTATAAAATAGTTAATACAGGTATACGCTCTTTAGCCCCCAGACCTCCAAATGGCTGTCTTATACATTGATTCATCATTGTATGTCTACAGAACTGTAGCTTTATCCGTCAGTTCGTTCTTTGCGAATGAAAAACAACAAAAGAATAAAAAAAACACAGGACCGCTAATTCCATATATGTAGCATATATAATTTGCTTTATATTATAACATGATGTACGTCAGAATGGTGTAAAAGACAAAATTCTGGAGCAATAGAATCATCTAGATCAATGATGATGGCTATGTTGTACTGTTACCCTCCATTTTCAATGTACTTGTAGTAGATTCGTTTCTTTTTCCAATAGAAGATTGAAAATATTTCAAATCACTACAACAGATTGAAAGTCAATCTAATTATTTAAGAAAGTAAGACAGGTGTAGAGGATATATCGGCCTTGCAGCGTGGCAATAAGGGGGCAATTTGTCTAGGTCTTTCCTCTATATCATTTCATTGATACGTTCACCTAGTTCTTCCCTCTTATTTGATCATTAAATTTATGACCCAAGAGTAACAATGAACATGATCAAAAACTAAACTCTATCGATCTCTAAAGTCATTTGGTATCAAGACCAACGTCCCATGCATTGTGAACAAGTAGACGACACATTGAATATACTTCACCTTGTCTGTAAGCATTGACCTACAGCTACACTTGTAGAACTTGATTTAATCACTGTTCTCCGCAACTCAAGCATTAAATAGTCTGTAGCCCTGACATGTTCACGTCAGGGAAAGTTTTATTTCTCAGACCTTAGAGAAACGTCTGATATACTCACCGTCTTGCCCTTTACCTCGCCGTATAAACCATCTCTCATCCGACACGAGTCGATTTAATAGTCGACCAACCCTGAGTAGGAACGTAATAGAAATGTCATCAGAAACGAACCAGGCGAACGAAGTCTTTATGGCCAGAAGCTGGAGATGTTTAAAGCTCGAAGCTATCAGACAGTAGCGGGAGACAAGAATACTCCAAAGGGGAGCGAGACATGATACGATACATTTATATCCATTAAATTGTGTTCTACGGTGACCTGGCTTGTCTCCCGCGTACAACCATCTACATACGACAATGAACAAATAGGAAACAATTATTGTTAAGTACTCCGATCGAACGAGGACCCTCTGACATCGGGGTATCAAATCATTGACTGCGTATGTTATCTGCGTCGGCTCTTGAAGACCCAACTGTTCCAAATCAGTTTGAATTGCATCTCGGTTTGAACTTAATAAAATAATAAGAAATAAATTGATGACGAGATGTTGGGTGATTTTCATATCAGAAGCGTGGCATTTTATTGGTATATTTTACATTTACCAGATTGTGGATGTATAAGAATGCCACCTATTGCACTTTGCATGCCGCCGCGGGATGTCAAGTTTTAACTGACTGACTTACAAGCGTCTGGTCCGTCATTCATATTTCAGCCGTCGTCCATTATTCATCGAGCTTGTATTGGTCACCGAGCTCAATACGCGTTATCGGCGTTATCTGCTTAATTGAAAATTGTGCTTTAATCGAATGGATGTAATATTCCCGTGGGACCTGCATATGGCGTATACATATCACGCCTAGTAGCATTTGCCATATCCTGTGTTAAATGTGACGATTTTAATCAACGTCACAAAACAGGGCTATAAAACCAAGCGCCTCCACTCAAAGTTTCTCAAATTTGGCGATACATATCGCATGCTGATAGCAACATACGAGCGTATAGCGTGCAAGATCTATGGCGTTACGTTTCGTAACTTGTGTCTAATTCCGCTTAACCCGGGGCTAGGGGTCGTATGAACCCATGTGCTTCAAGATCCTCATGGTACTCATATGAACAGTCACAATCAAAGCGTGACTGAGATACATCATTCTTTAGATGACGACTTTACAAAAAATATTCTGGATTAAGAATACTGATCAGCGATACGGATTTGATATTTTTGGAACATCATGATGTCTTGCCGGCATCATTGAAAACTGTTGACCGCTTCTCTCTTGCAGGAAACAAGCCTATGTTTATGTATACTATGATTGTCTTTTTGAATTTGGTGCTAATACTGTTATATGGACTGTGGAATAGGTCTTTGGATTATGGACGCGGATATTCTCTAATGGACGACGGCTGAATTATGAATGGCGGACCAGACGCTTGTAATTGTGAAATAGCACATTAATCTCTAGTCCTTTATTTAGATATGTTTGAATGGTTAAGTCTAAATAATTGCATACAATTTTCATGAATTTAAGTTAGGTAATTAAGAGGTACTGTATTTCCGTGAGCCTAATTTGAGTTAGGCAATTAAGAGGTACTGTATTTCCGTGAGCCTAATTTGAGTTAGGCAATTAAGAGGTACCGTATTTCCGTGAGCCTAATTTGAGTTAGGCAATTAAGAGATACTGTATTTCCGTGAGCCTTATTATTTTTATGTAAAACGAGAAATGAGTTTTTATAGTTACATCAAACGTCATTTGATTTATTCTTGTAAGCCAAGAATTCATATTACAACAATTTCTGTTGTGTCATCTTCTACATGCTACTTTAAGAAGTTAACCATGAAGATTCGCCATGGAAATAACATTATATCTGCATTTTTTGGGGGGGGGGGGCTGGTAATATTTTTGATGTCGTACTTCATTTCCAAAAGCTACTCCATGCCAAAACAATTCCCCGTTAAGCATAAAATGTGACCATATATTAATCCGTGGTACGCGAAATTGCCATTTTATTTCAGTTAAACGTGATATTCCTATACCGCTCTCGGGATATCTGTATGCAGCCATGTTCCATACAACCGACTCCCTCAAAGAATATCAGCGTCATCTTGGCTTCACTGCGTGGTCCATTAGTCGCCAGCTAATGTCGTAATTGCGTCATTAGGAGGCGACTCTGCATGCAGATTGCAACAGTGGTCGGACCACCCAGGAAGTTTGGCTTGGCACAAGCTTAACACATGCATTGCATTATGTTGACGATATTCTTAGGATATATACTCCCATGTCGCCCATTATCCCTCTACTGGGCGTTGTTATTGTACAGAAAAGTGAGACTAGGCCCGTCAAGATTTGCCTGTAGCAAATATATCACTGATCTCTGTCTACCAACGCACACGAGGAATCATCAGGATATTTCAAAATTTCACGATTTTGTCGACGAAATGTAGTCAGGGGCTTGTACGATATTCGATTTAAATGACAAATCTCTGAATGTAATATTTCGAGGAATGGAGCATCATATTGTACCACTGAAGCACATGGTGAAGATATCTACTACATTACTAATTGTTTGTCGTGTACCTACGTTCATACAAGCGTCTAGTCCGTCATTCATAATTCAGCCGTCGTCCAATAAAGAATATCCGCGTCCATAATCCAAAGACCTATTCCATATCCATATAACAGTATTAGCACCAAATTCAAAAAGACAATCATAGTATACGTAAACATAGGCTAGTTTCCTGCAAGAGAGAAGCGGTCAACAGTTTTCAATGATGCCGACAAGACATCATGATGTTCCAAAAATATAAAATCCGTATCGCTGATCAGTATTCTTAATCTATAATAATCGTTGTAAAGTCGTTATCTAGAGAATGATGTATCTCAGTCACGCTTTGATTGTGCCTGTTCATATGAGCACCATGAAGATCTTGAAGTACATGGGTTCATACGGCCCCTAGCCCCGGGTTAAGCGGAATTAGACACAAGTTACGAAACGTAACGCCATAGATCTTGCACGATAGGCTACGTTCGTATTTTGCTATCAGCATGCGATATGTATCGCCAAATTTGAGAAACTTTGAGTGGAGGCGTATGGTGGAATAGCCGTGTTTTATAAGTTTCTGCAACAATGTTTTGTGACGTTGATTAAAATCGTCACATTTAACACAGGATCTATAGCAAATGCGACTAGGCGAGATATGTATACGCCATATGCAGGTCCCACTGGAATATTACTCTCCAGAAAGGGATAGTTTGCGATGTCGAAATTGTAATCATCTCATTTTGTCTTTCGACGAGAGAGAATGCCCGCTTCATTTTTGTAGAGATATAGATCAAACCCACATCTGCATATACCTCCAAACCAACTGATCGATCAGCTCTGTTAAAAAGTAAACTCTAGGATCTATTAAGACAAATGTGTTGAGAAGTTCCTTGTAAGTATGGATCTATTAAATTGCCATGTAATGAATACAGACCGTGAAAGCTCACCAGTGAGACAAAAAGGACGGAGAACCCGTGTAATGACCGCAACCATGCAAGAAATATTAGATATATCTGATAATTATGGATTATGTCTTGTCAAATGTCTTCGATTTCAGCAACAGAGTAAACGTATGAAATTTAGTTTCATGCTCAACAAATGACCTGTGTCGCTATCGTCTATAGTCGGTTATTCAGTTCTGTCAGAATGCATGACCTTGTCATCGGTCAACTGGATTTCATTTTGATTTCCGGCCGTTACACTTCTATTATTTCTTCATACATAATTTATATTTTTCTACTCTCTTCAGGTATCAGGGTGCGCATTATTGGGTATCGGAATATTTACACGGGTCAGCCAGTCCGCTCTGTCTCAAATCTCCGCCGTCATCGGCAACCAACTATATTCCACTTCGTCCATATTGCTCATTGTCTGCGGTTGTTCTGTAATCGTCGTCTCATTCGTTGGTTGCTATGGCGCCATAAAGGAAGTCAGATGCATGCTGGGAGCTGTAAGTTGACGTTTTCATTTAATCTTTCCGCCAAAATGATATTTAACTATCGTTTAACGTCGGATATTATTGATCTTCAACAAAGAGTGATTTGAAGATATGTTGTGAAAATATCTTTCTTCACGAAATGAACTAGATCCCTGACTGGATGTATTTTCTGATGATCTGTTATATAAGAATACTTTTGGACTGAGTTGTCATAGCAATGTTGTCATCTTGGATTCCCCATAAATATGAACTAACGCTGTGCTAAAATTCTTTTTTCGCTATCTACTGATGTAAAAACTGATGATTTCTGACTGGAAGTTTTCACTGCCGATTTACAATTTGGGGATAATTTTTTCCATTGGGATACTGATGACAAGTATTGAAAGTTAATCACAATATTGTAATCTTGGTTTCTCGATGAACAGGAACTTGATTCACACATTACACTCATTATCAAACCAGAATAACATCAATTTTTACTTGCCATTTTCTTTTTTTCTCCACAGTTCTTCATTTTGTTGTTGCTCATCTTCGTCGGTCTCGTTATCGGAGGAATTGTCGCCTACGCATTCCGCAATGATGTAAGGGGCCTTGACATTATCTTCGTAGATAACCGTCTTCTGTATAGGCCTACACACAGAACAAATCAATCTCTTTTTTGATGGATGAATCTTCTCACGGCTGATTAACCACAATATATGAAAACAGGCTTTTCTAGTTTATCGCTAAGTTATTTCCCAAAATATTAATAATTTTATGAGTCGCGAGAAAGCTTGAAAGATAACACAAGCGATCGATGAATTGAAAATATCTAGATCATATTGTATAAAAGCCTCAAAAGAGTTTTATAACTATAAACCGGAAATACCTTGTTGGAGATATCGTACAACACATTCATATCCAATTTTCGTTTCTTATCTTAGAACCAACTATATTGCTCCAGATACCGTACATTAATGTTCCTTTTCCCTTTCTTCTTTTAAGCTCGAAAAATATGCGAAACATCACATGTATACAGCTTTAAATACCTCATACGGGTTTGAAGACCAGAGAACGGCTACTGACGCCTGGGACTCCATACAGCAGTTGGTGAGTGCAGGTAGCTTTGCTCCTCAATAGAGTCTAAATGTCAGTGAAACAAGAGCCGAAGGTTTGAGAAATCTCGAAAGCCCTTAAGCTTCGAATTCAAAGCTTTCCCACTTCCTCAGTGCCCTGTGTGATCAGAACTCGGCATTCGGGAAAACGCCGATCCGTATTGAATGAAGCGCTATGCTAAGATTGTTATGGGCATTTACACTCAATCTGGACACCAAGGATCCGCGATTCATCTACAGACTGCAAGCTTAAGTCGCTATTCCTATCCCTGTCGCAGATCGTTGTCATGTTCCCGCCAACTGGCTTTTCATACGCCCGCCAAAAAAGCGGTAGTATCATGTGATGGCAGTTTCCGTCCGTCCGTGTGTCCGTATATCCGTCGAAGCATTTGTGTCCGGTCTATATCTGTGACAGTTTTCTATCTCCGGTCATAATTGTACCCCCTGTTACGATGTATAGAGGGGTATACTGGATTCAGCTTGTCCGTCCGTCCGAATTCGACGTTAACGCTCTAGAATCTGAACCGTTCCATCTAGAGATTTCAAATTTGGTATACAGCATTGATGTGTGGCAAAGCACAAGCCTATTGAAATTGAATACATTTCGATGGTTTTTGTGGTTTCAGTGGCAAAAGACTGAAAATATCCATGTAACTACGTTAACGCTCTAGAAACCAGACCATTGCAGCTGGAGATTTCAAATTTGGTTTGCAGCATTTCTGCGTGGCAAAGCACAAGCCTATTGAAATTGGGTACATTTCGCTGGTTTTTGTGGTTCCCATGGCAACAAGACAAAAAATCTCCGTCCGTTCGTCTGTCCGTCCGAAATCGACTTTAACGATCCAGAAGCTGAACCGTTCCATCTAGAGACTTTAAATTTGGTATACGGCATTGATGAGTGACAAAGCACAAGCCTATTAAAATTGGATACATTTCGATGTTTTTTTTGTGGTTCCCATGGCAACTAAATGGAAAATATCCATATAATTATGTTGACGCTCTAGAAGCCAAACCGTTGCAGCTGGAGATTTCAAACTTGGTATGCAGCATTCGATGGCTTTTGTGGTTTCCATGGGAACAAGACAGAAAATATCCATGTAACGACGTTAATGCTCCAGAGGCCGGACCGTTACAGCTGGAGATTTCAATTTTGGTATGCAGCATTGCTGTGTGGCAAAGCACAAGCCTATTCAAATTGGGTACATTTCGATATTTTTGTGGTTCCCATGGCAACTAAATGGAAAATATCAATATAATTATATTGACGCTCTAGAAGCCGAACTGATGCAGCTGGAGATTTCAAATTTGGTATGCAGCATTCGATGGCTTTTGTGGTTTCCATTGCAACAAGACAGAAAATATCCATGTAACCACGTTAATGACCTACATGTAGAAACGGAACCGTTGAAGCTGGGGACTTGAAGCTTTGGTATACAGCATAATTGCTGTGTGCCAAAGCACAAGCGTGTTGAACTTTTCGGTACATTTCGATGGTTTTTGTGGTTTTCATTGATTGAATGATTGATTGTTTATTCCTCATTCAAATAAATAATATGTACATGGAATAGAACAGTGATAGAATGATCGTAATAAAACCCCAGGGGGCTTGTTGTATCCCAAGAGTATTTGTAATAGCAGTAGTACTGATTTGGCATGAAGAGCTGACTTACGAGCATAATCATAAACATATATGTACAGTGGTCAATTACTAGTCAGAGAATAATTATATAAATCAGAAATATCTGTTTTGCATAAAAGAGGTTGTCTTAGAATATATACTGCGATCACTATATTTGAGCCTTGGAACATTCAAAATACCTTTGACACCATCAGATAGTCTTTGAATTTGATTGATAATAGCCAGATTCAGGATGGAGAAAATATGCGTTTCAGATGGGACTTAAACAATGAGAGTGATTGACAAGATTTCAGTTCAATTGATAAACAATTCCAAAATTCATGGCAGCACAAATAAATTCCTTCCTAAAATAAATTTTTCTTTATTATAGCATAACACATCAGATGAGCTTATTTTTCTCGTGGATATCTCACTAAGTCCTATCACCTGGGGAAACGGGGGGAATTTCTTTGATTACAGATGATCAAAAATACAATGACCACATATTTCTAGCCAGCTGTAACTCAAGGGTCAAAGCGCCATCTCTAGTTTTTTTTATGAGTAAATAAATTAAGGGGAAACGAAGTGTCCCTGATAAAGGCCAAATTTCTAGGTCACGGTAGTCAAAACAATCGGGAAGTCATTGAAAATTGCAACGTTTTGTGACTTTATAGGGCTAGAAGATATGTCGTGTACCAAACTTGAGGTCAAAGTTACTGTGACCCGAAAATAAGGAAATCATTGATCGCAAAATCGCAATTTTGTTTTAATGGATACATTGGGGGAGACGATGCGGCATGTGCCATGATAATTGAGGTTAATGTCAAAGGTCATGCGTGGGTACATTAGGGGGAGATGATGTGTTGAGGACCAAAGTAGAAATCAAATGGTCAAAGTTCACTCAGCCTGACCACCAGGAAAAATAAAGAAAATCATGATTGGTGATTTATCTCCAATTCAGGGTTGTGGAATGAGACCGATTCAGGGTTGTGGAATGGGACCAATTCAGGGTTGTGGGATGGGACCAATTCAGGGTTGTGGAATGGGACCAATTCAGGGTTGTGAAATGGGACCAATTCAGGGTTGTGGAATGGGACCAATTCAGGGTTGTGGAATGGGACCAATTTTCATGTATACCACCAAAGTGATGACAAACATATTCATTTGGAGATGTAACATCTCCAGTTCTAGATTGCACTATATTATGTCCTTCCGATGTTTCTGTAAACAAGAGGAAAAAACAACCTGTTCATTTTGAGATCAAAAGGTCAAGGGTGACAGAATTCCCAAATACGGCAATGCTGAGAGAGGGAGTATGAACAGTGGGATTCTTGGGATGTTCAGACCATATCTCTGCGAATTCATTCCAAGAAGCAACGGACGTCAGTAGTATAGTAAGAGTAAATCCATTCTTATTTAAGGGCAGATAACTCTGTTTGAACAATTTTTTGAAAATAGACGTTTTGGAGCTAGAGGAGCCACTAATGTCGCGGAGCGAATCGTTGAAATTTTTGGAAAAAGTTCAGGGAGACCCATATAGTCCCATACTAGGGGTATAGGACCAATGTTTGTCCCACTGGGAAACCTACTTCTATGCATTTGCGGTATGGTTGTTTGGATTTGTTTTCTTAGTCTCGTCAAGACAAACATGATAGGAAGTGTCCCGGCACGAAACGGTGAAATTTTTGAAAAAAGTTCGAGGTCTGTATATAGCCCCATATAGACCCATATACGGGTTATGGGGGTATAGGGCCAATGTTTGTCCCACTGGGAAACCTGCTTCTATACATTTGCGGTATGGTTGTTTGGATTTGTGTTCTTAGTCTCGTCAAGACAAACATGATAGGAAGTGTCCCGGCACGAAACGGTGAAATTTTTTTAAAAAGTTCGAGGTCTGTCTATAGCCCCATATAGACCCATATACTGGGGTATAAGCCCACATCCATACTGGGTGGACGTGTTGGAGTCTAGGTGAGTCCCCTGTTGGTCCAATGGTGTCGTATGAGGTCTTATTTTGAAGTTCTCATGCAGAAGCACTTGACTACACTAATGGTTCGTACGTTGTCAATATTCTGCGCATGCGCAGCCTGGCCGTAGTATAGAAAGCAGGCATTTTTGGGGGTGTGTGTGGGTGTGTTTGGGTTAGAGATGGTCGTTTGATCCTATCAAATCATTTCAATCGCATCACGTATCCGTACAATACCCAAAGTCATATTGGATCCCAAAATGCTGTATTGTATTCATATTGTACGCTTTCTAAGGGAGGTAACTCTTTTTGTTGTGGCGCCTTTGCATTTCGTCCTGTGTGTGTAGGGACTATGCAGGAGTCTAGTGGTGTAGGCTGTTTGACGGAACCCAGTGCCGTCTAGCTCAATCTAGGTTTGCCGATGTTCTCCGAGACCACATAATAAGCCAATCACGACAATTCTGCCTATTCATCAACGCCCTGGTAAAATAGCTCAGAAGTTCTGATTTTCTAGATATTCCATGGAATTGTCACTAATTCTTCGAAATGCAGTGACGCCCGTCAACGCTCGTAGTTACGCCTTAACGCTCTAACATAACGCCTTGACACCATGATATAGACCAGAGAGAGAACAACAACAACAACAAGGATGACACATGAGAGAACAACAACAACAAGAAGTTTTTTCATATAGTTTATTTTCCCCCAATGTTACATCATACCCACGTTGAGGGAGCCGCGTTGGGTATGTTTACAACTCAAGAAAACTCTTGTCCAATCAGAGGCCGCCATTTGCATCTGTTATATTCCTTCTTGTCCGTTAGATGTATTTTCGGTTGCTCTTGTCTGTCGCCATTTCAGAAAGTTCCATCTTTGCTCGGTGTGACCTAAGCGTCGTCGTCGGGCAGGCCTGGATATTCTTCGGGCAGCATGTCCTGAAACAGTTGTTTGCGCATTCTGATCGCATTTTCCAGGGCCTCGGTGGGTGGTAGTCCCATAGCCTTTTCCAAGTGACGCTTGGTCTTCATGATGGACCTGTGCGTGCGGTCGCCTTTCATTTCAAGCGGTAGTAAGGTATACTGTTCATAGATCGCCATGGCTGTTTTCCTGTTGCGAGGGCGCATTTGGGTGTATGCCTGTTGTGAATTATCCTCTCCGGCGTCCTCGATCGCTGCAGCGTAAGTATTGATAGCTGCTGTCACAATACGATCCCAGAAGGTAGGTTCTGCCTCACTTTCCACGGATGTAGGCTGACTATCTGAGGTCAAGCTCTCCGTATCACTAGATGGACTCTCAGCAATCTCTGTTTCGGTATCAGTCGATACACTCTCAGCAGTCTCTGTATCAGCATCCGCCTCAACGGACTCCTCGGAGTCTTCAATCCCATGTATATTTTTCTGGTGTCGCATCATATCGTAACGTCTGGTGAACGTGCGTTCGCACTCAGAGCAAGTATAAGCCATGTTGACGGTTGAACGTCGACTCTGCGTGTTTTTGGAAATACGCTTGCTTTTATAGACAGTAACGCCCATCAACGCTTAGCTTAACGCTTCAACGCCCTGGTGAATTAGCTCAGAAGCTCTGATTTCCATGGAATTGACTCCAATTCACCGAAATACAGTGACGCCCGTCAACGCCAGTCGTTACGCCTGAACGCCCGTCTCAGCGCCTTAACACACTTTCTTAACGCTTTAACGTCGTTTAATGATGCGTTCGAACAAATGTTTCTTTAGTGCTATTGCTCTGACATACGCCGCTTTCCAGTTCATGGCCGAGGTTTTCAACATAGACGCTGTTCTTTCAATTTCCATATGGACTGGGTCCTTGTCCAACAATTTCATATGGGTCACGAGGTCGACATACCGCTGACGTGAAGCCCGTCGTAGTCTGGGTGCCAATCTGTTATGGGCTAAAATTGCGGCTTCCTCTTTCGAATACCCTTTGCGTTGAAACTTGTTTCCTGTGGCCTCCAACATCTCGCCCATCTCGGCGTCCATACTTTCTTTGAACAAATCCTTCCATAGCCTCGAGTTCACATTATGTTCTTCAACCTCGGGTTGGTTCTTCACGGTTGGGTGATATTCCGGGACTGATGGTATGAAGGGGCCCCGCTGTATGGGGGTGGGTTGCTGCTGCTGCCCTACCAGATGTGGACTCGGTGGATGGTGTCGGGATATATGACGTTGCGGTGATGCCTCGCCGGGTAACAGGTGGGTCGTCAGCCGACGATCTTCCGGGGTATGGGCTTTTAAATCTACGAACAGGTAGCCGTACGGACGGCTTGTCGCTCCTTGAAACGCCTGCATGAAATGGTCGATGTTCTGAGGATAAATTCGACTACCAAACACACGGATTTGTGCTCTGTCAATGGGATTGGAGAACAACACAAAGTATTGGCAGTTCAAGGCAATATCTCTGGACGCCTTCCCTTGAGGAAAGAGATTCTGAGTCAAATAGATGACGGACAGATTGCGATGATGGGACCCTTTGGTGAATAGGTCGGCGATTTTCGAATTGTCCTTGGCCGCACTCATCAGATCATCGAGCACTACCACGTTGGTCTGCTCGGAATCGAAGTAATAGGGTTCGTCTATGTCGTGAGGAATTCCTGGGACAAAGCTCACATTCTGTAATCGCGTAGTTTCGTAGGCGGGCTGCCACTGGCTATAACACCAAACAACACGTGTCGGAGCTGGGGTTGCCACACCTTCCTCTAGAAACTTCATCACCCAGGACGTCTTTCCACACCCCGTAGGGCCGCTCACCGTCATCATATAGGGATGTCCTACGCCACTTGGTGGACCTATAGCGGGACTTGGTGGTGTCTCTTGTCTATGCGTTAGACGCATATGTCTGAGCATATTGTCGCGACGAGAGAGTGTCTTTTGACAGAACGGACATGTACTCGACATGGTACCCGGGCAAAGGATGGATACAGACTGAGGCTAATGGTGTACAAGCGACCTTATATGACCACTCACTCACTCACTCACTCACTCACTCACCATCGTTAGTGCGTCCATGCGTTAAGACGGGCGATGGGGACGCCTCACGGGCGTTTTGCACGCCTCGCTCACTCACTCACTCACTCACTCACACGCGCGAGGGCGTCAACGCCCGGTGGTGGTGGTGGGAGCTCCCGTGTGGCAGAGCTCTTGGAGCTCAAAGCGTGTGGAGCTCAGAGCTCGGAAGTGACATTTGCATGTGACCTCTGTGAGGTCACTTCCGCTTCCGTTCACGTGATCGGAACTGACCTTTGACCCCTGCGCGCAATTTTTATCCGGTATTGTTGGCGCGCGCAGGGGTCAAAGGTCAGTTCCGGTCACGTGAACGGAAGCGGAAGTGACCTCACAGAGGTCATATGCAAATGTCACTTCCGAGCTCTGAGCTCCACACGCTTTGAGCTCCAAGAGCTCCGATCCAAGAGCTCTGCCACACGGGAGCTCCCACCACCACCACCGGGCGTTGACGCCCTCGCGCGTGTGAGTGAGTGAGTGAGTGAGGCGTGCAAAACGCCCGTGAGGCGTCCCCAACGCCCGTCTTAACGCATGGACGCACTAACGACGGTGAGTGAGTGAGTGAGTGGTCATATAAGGTCGTTTGTACACCATTAGCCTCAGTCGGTATCCATCCTTTGACCGGGTACCATGTCGAGTACATGTCCGTTCTGTCAAAAGACACTCTCTCGTTGCGACAATATGCTCAGACATATGCGTCTAACGCATAGACAAGAGACATCACTAAGTCCCGCTATAGGTCCACCAAGTGGCGTAGGACATCCCTATACGATGACGGTGAGCGGCCCTACGGGGTGTGGAAAGACGTCCTGGGTGATGAAGTTTCTAGAGGAAGGTGTGGCAATCCCAGCTCCGACACGTGTTGTTTGGTGTTATAGCCAGTGGCAGCCTGCCTACGAAACTACGCGATTACAGAATGTGAGCTTTGTCCCAGGAATTCCTCACGACATAGACGAACCCTATTACTTCGATTCCGAGCAGACCAACGTGGTAGTGCTCGATGATCTGATGAGTGCGGCCAAGGACAATTCGAAAATCGCCGACCTATTGACTCAGAATCTCTTTCCTCAAGGGAAGGCGTCCAGAGATATTGCCTTGAACTGCCAATACTTTGTGTTGTTCTCCAATCCCATTGACAGAGCACAAATCCGTGTGTTTCGTAGTCGAATTTATCCTCAGAACATCGACCATTTCATGCAGGCGTTTCAAGGAGCGACAAGCCGTCCGTACGGCTACCTGTTCGTAGATTTAAAAGCCCATACCCCGGAAGATCGTCGGCTGACGACCCACCTGTTACCCGGCGAGGCATCACCGCAACGTCATATATCCCGACACCATCCACCGAGTCCACATCTGGTAGGGCAGCAGCAGCAACCCACCCCCATACAGCGGGGCCCCTTCATACCATCAGTCCCGGAATATCACCCAACCGTGAAGGACCAACCCGAGGTTGAAGAACATAATGTGAACTCGAGGCTATGGAAGGATTTGTTCCAAGAAAGTATGAACGCCGAACTGGGCGAGATGTTGGAGGCCACAGGAAACAAGTTTCAACGCAAAGGGTATTCGAAAGAGGAAGCCGCAATTTTAGCCCATAACAGATTGGCACCCAGACTACGACGGGCTTTACGTCAGCGGTATGTCGACCTCGTGACCCATATGAAATTGTTGGATAAGGACCCAGTCCATATGGAAATTGAAAGAACAGCGTCGATGTTGAAAACCTCGGGCATGAACTGGAAAGCGGCGTATGTCAGAGCAATAGCACTAAAGAAACATTTGTTCGAACGCATCATTAAACGACGTTAAAGCGTTAAGAAAGTGTGTTAAGGCGCTGAGACGGGCGTTAAGGCGTAACGACTGGCGTTGACGGGCGTCACTGTATTTCGGTGAATTGGAGTCAATTCCATGGAAATCAGAGCTTCTGAGCTAATTCACCAGGGCGTTGAAGCGTTAAGCTAAGCGTTGATGGGCGTTACTGTCTATAAAAGCAAGCGTATTTCCAAAAACACGCACAGTCGACGTTCAACCGTCAACATGGCTTATACTTGCTCTGAGTGCGAACGCACGTTCACCAGACATTACGATATGATGCGACACCAGAAAAATATACATGGAATTCAAGACTCCGAGGAGTCCGTTGAGGCGGATGCTGATACAGAGACTGCTGAGAGTGTATCGACTGATACCGAAACAGAGATTGCTGAGAGTCCATCTAGTGATACGGAGAGCTTGACCTCAGATAGTCAGCCTACATCCTGGAAGGTGAGGCAGAACCTACCTTCTGGGATCGTATTGTGACAGCAGCTATCAATACTTACGCTGCAGCGATCGAGGACGCCGGAGAGGATAATTTACAACAGGCATACACCCAAATGCGCCCTCGCATCAGGAAAACAGTCATGGCGATCTATGAACAGTATACCTTACTATCGCTTGAAATGAAAGGCGACCCCACGCACAGGTCCATCATGAAGACCAAGCGTCGCTTGGAAGAGGCTATGGGACTACCACCCACCGAGGCCCTGGAAAATGCGATCAGAATGCGCAAACAACTGTTTCAGGACATGCTACCCGAAGAATATCCAGGCCTGCCCGACGACGCTTAGGTCACACCGAGCAAAGATGGAACTTTCTGAAATTGCGACAGACAAGAGCAACCGAAAATACATCTAACGGATAAGAAGGAATATAACAGATGCAGCACCAAATGGCGGCCTCTGATTGGACAAGAGTTTTCTTGGGTTGTAAACATACCCAACGCGGCTCCCCCAGCGTGGGTATGATGTAACATTGGAGAAAATAAACTATATGAAAAAAAACTTCTTGGTGTTGTTGTTCTCTCATGTGTCATCCTTGTTGTTGTTGTTCTCTCTCCGGTCTATATCATGGCGTCAAGGCGTTATGTTACAGCGTTAAGGCGTAACTACGAGCGTTGACGGGCGTCACTGCATTTCGAAGAATTAGTGACAATTCCATGGAATATCTAGAAAATCAGAACTTCTGAGCTATTTCACCATGGCGTTGAAGCGTTAAGCTTGGCGTTGGCGGGCGTTGCTACATAGGCGTTTTGCACGCCTCACTCACTCACACGCGCGCATAAACTCACACTCACAAGTAACTCTACCAGGTAGTTGGGTGGAAAAATAGGCCGTTATCTACTCCAAATGTACTCCATCGCACCTCCGAAACTCCGGCTTTCGCTACTACTCTCACTGATGACGTCACCAGTGACGTCACAGGTGACGTGGACATCCTTCAAATCGTGGTCTACACCCCGAGAGCTACAAAATAACACTTCCCTAGACACGTTCGGACCAATAGTGGTCCATATCGGCCTCAAAATGTCTATTTCCATACTACCGCCTGCTGACGATATTCCTAACACCCATCCACCCAGGCGGATGCGTCCTCACGTATGCATCACATTGATACCTCAATCGACTCAATCAGACCATTAGTGGCCCACCTAGACCCCACAACGTTCCTATCAATGCATTTTTCCCACAATTCCCTGTCTGCGCATGCGCAGAATGTTGAACACAAACGATACACTAGTCCAGGCGGATGCCCCCTCACGTATCCTTCACATTGATACCTCATAGGACTCCATAGGACCACTAGTGGCCCATCCAGACCCCAAAACGTCTATTTCCATACCCTTTTCCCACAATTCCCTGTCTGCGCATGCGCAGAGTGTTGACAACGACCGAGACACTAGTCCAGCCGGATGCCCCCTCACATAGGCTTCACATGGATACCTCATACAACTCCATCGGCCCATTAGGGGCTCCCCTAGATCCCAAAACGTTTATTTCCATACACTTTGTCTACTGCGCATGCGCAGAATGCCGTCAGTTCCACGTCACACCCATCTCCACGGATGCTCTTAGACGAATGCTTCACATTGATACCTCATACGACTCCATCGGACCACTAGTGGCCCACCTAGACCCCAAAACGTCTAGCGGGACCCATACCGGGTCCAGTTTTCGATACTAGATGACCACATCCCGACAAAATTGCCAGTTTTCGACACCGGACGTGCCGCCATCTTGAACCAGAAGACAGGCGCCGTCATCTTGGATATGCCCCATAATGTCCCGGGTCAAAATACTCGCTTCTGATTGGTTGAGGGCAGCGCGCCACTCAACCGGAAGTGAGCGCGCCACAAATGGGAGGCAATTTACTCTTTTCCTACTACTATCGTTGAATTTATTGGACAAAAACGACCTCTTTTACCTCCATTTTTAGATAGAGGTTTTCCCTAACCTGTTTACATGATTGCTATTTGGAAGACGAAAGGGGAGGTAACTCGTTTTTTACCCTTCGACCAAATTTGGCCTTTGGGTATGTTCTCGTTAACACCATATCTCAAGAGTGATTACGGTATGACTTAGCTCACATATCATAGAATACAATTCCGATGAAAATCGTGTCCAGGATAATTGGATCCTACTCACTCACCAGAATTGAAATGATTGAAAATCATTGGGATTGACTTATTTTATCCTGGGTCACCAGGCCAAAGTCAAAACGGAGGACATGGAATCCAATATCGGGTAAACATCATGCGCTGGAACAAATTGACTCTTAATTCAAATAACTGACCAGATTCGTTTATCACTTTGGTTGAATCTATCTCCTGTTGTCAGGTGGGATAATGCCAGTATTTAGGATGTAAGAGTTACACTGAACATTTACGGAAACTCTTATGATTGACTGAATGTTCTTCCGATTTTCTTCACGAGCCAATGAAATCGTCAATGCAGTTTCGAATGCAGTTTTGAAGGCGAAACCTAAGCGTCTTCGGGAGGTCCAGGATAATGTAACGCTAACATGTTCTGGGAGACCTGTTTTTGCATTTTGATCGCATTTACAGGGCCTCTTTGGGTGAAAACCCCATATCCTTTTCAAAGTGAGGCTTGTTTGTCATGATGGCTCTTTGCGTAGGATATCTATTCGTTTGTATCGGAAACAAGCTATGTGTAGTAGTCTTTCCGTGTTTTTACCACCGGTTGTAATTCTGCCTCGTAAAACGTGCCTTGCAGTGTTTCTCCTTGCAGATCTTCCAGTTGATAGACGTGTGGGTTTCGAGGGTTATGGCGAACGATGACAAAGTGCTCGTCACTCCAGTTGGGCAAGTAACTTTTCTCAAATTGCCCTTTGACTTTACTGATCCGTACCACATCCCCGCGTTTGTAACGGGGTGACGTGAGTGGACTTGGTTCTATCGAGTACAGCGTACGGCGCACTTGATGTTCGTTGCGTTCCGTCACATCGAGGGGCGCCCGCTGGATACTGCGGTGATAGGCTCGATTGTACCCTTGGACTAGTTGAGGTAGCACATCGATGTACCGTCGGGTGTTTTTGGCGGTAAAATACTTGTACATCCGTCCTTTGAAGGTTCGATTGAATCGTTCCACCACAGAGGCTTTGGTCTCGTTGTACGTATGGAAGAAAACACCTTCTGTTTCTTAAGAAAGGCTTGAAAGTGGCGGTTGAGAAATTCTGTGAAATCATCCGTTTTCAAATAGAGGGGTTTGCGGCCCGTCTTGAAAATCTGCTGGAACGCTCGTACCAGATTCTCTCCTGTTTTGGTCCGGACGGGTAGCACCCACGCGTACTTGGATAAAATATCGATACAGGTCAACATGTACCGATGTCCATCATTGTGGGCAGTAAATCGACTCATATCGTCCAAATCGGCCTGCTATTGTGCGTCTACGCCTCCTACGATGACTCGGTTACGGCGAAAATGTCGCCGAGCTGCTCGATGTAAGCAATATGTGTCTTAGGTTTTTAACCATGCTCGAACTTCAGTTCGACTGATGCCTTGGGAATGTGCAGCTCGAGCGAGCGCTCCCACAGCGCTATAAGCGGCTGGACTGGTTGGGTTGTAATACAAATCTGTTAACATCTTGTTCACAGTCTTACTCCACGTGGATTCCTGCCGGCCGGCCTTGCGGGTACTCCACTGGCTTCCCTTTCTTGTCCCCCTCTTGGTGCCCCTCTGGGTTGCGCTGTTGTGTGTTCGCTTCATGAGTAGACACTGACACTCTAGCCTGTGTGCACCCTATAGATATAGTACTTCATCGACAATGGGGACTACTTTTTCCAAGGCCGTCCATAGATCAGGGTCCAGGGTAAAACCACCTTCGTTCAGACGGAGGAGTCGAGCAAGGAAGGCGCCGCGGAAAATGTAGACGTCGTCACACAGGTGAATGCTATCACCGTCAAGGTCACCCAACAACACCCGTTTCAAGGTAGTCCAGCCTTCCGGTGACAAAGAGACGCGCGCTTTGGGTTCAGACGTACACCAACACCTACGTCCGCTATCGATGAGGTCCACTCGTTTGGGGCACAACAATAGGGTGCAGCCAGGTGTAAGAGTGCGGGTAGCCACAGAGTTCGCGTCGGGGTGCAGTAAGTCGTGGACGTCGGGGATAATAGTTTTCAGCGCCTGCCATAATGCAGGACGGAGTGTGATATGGGGACCACCACGCTGTTCTAACCGGGGGAAAAAGAATCATCTCTACCACTTCGTAGGTAGACACCCACTCCCACGTGCATGAAATCGACTTCGGGCTCTTTTCCCTGTAACAACCGTGTCAATAGAGTCCACCCTGCTAGGGTTAAACATAGCTTCACCTCTCGGGGTTGTTCTTCTTCGATGAGCTGCAGGTGATGGTCATGCACGATCAGGGTGACGTTGGTGGTCAGTTGGAACAACGCAAGCTCACCATCTGCTCCGTGCGCTCTCATGGTGGTGAATGACAAAACACCGGCTAGGGAGGTCTGTATATATATATCGCTGTGCAGGCGCTGATACTACACCCTGTCAGTGCCTAGTGAACTAACGTATAATCCCCGCAAAATAGTGTTGGGTAATTTTTATACTACAATGTCAAGTGCCCCTATGGGTATAATTAACTCCTAGTCCGTAGCCGTACACGTTACAGTTTTTTATTTGTTCGTGTCTCTCTATCCTAATCCGTACCCGTACACGTTCTGGTTTTATTTTTCCGTCTCCCTTCACCCTTCGTGAAAGTCCGTGATCACTCGGTAGTGTCATGTTAAATTAACCCCTAGTCCGTAGCCGTACACGTTATAGTTTTATTTTTTTCGTGCCTCTCTATGCTAGTCCGTACCCGTATACGTTATAGTTTTTATTTTTCATGGCCCCACCTTCGTCAAAGTCCGTGATCATTCGGGATGTAATGTTATAGAGATACGAATTGATTTAACCTAGAAATTTGCCATACCAATTTCGTGCAAAAAGACGGGATTGAAAGTTAACCCAGGAGGTGTTACACGAGCCTTATTGGGCCAATCAGCGTCCCGTATATCAACCAATGGAGAGGACGGAGACAGAACCAATGAAAGAGGTTCGCGCCGTTTTAACAGCCTATATTCAGTATAAAACCCAGGGGACGCGTGGGGAAAAGCCGCATACAAACCATATTTCTCGACCTGTAAAGAACGTATGAAGATCATGAGCCGAGTAGCAAAGATGAGCACAACGAAAGGGGCGGCGAAATAGAAGAGAGAGAGAGAGAAGCTGGCGAGAGGTATGAAAGCCTTTTGGATGGCGGAAATTACTCGATGGACACGCAACAATACTAATTTCACGCCGCTGTCCTGGGCGGCGTTATATTACAGTGTGACAAGGGCGCTGACCACGTTCACCGGGGAAGATTGGATCACCGATCTGCGAGATGCCCTCAACGAGGAAGAGCTCCAGAGACAACAACAGCTCCAACAACGCCAGCCGGAATTCGTCGATATAGGCGAATTACCGCGCATTCCACCGGCCTCCTTCCTGGACCACATTCCGTCAGTGCCAGATGAATCGTCGGATGACGAGCAACAACAACAGCCCGGTCGATACTTTTCCGCCAGTTCGATGGAGTAGACAGGCAAACTCCCCCTGAATAAAACAGGGTAAACAAATTGACCTTAACGGCCCTTTTCAGGGCCACCCCAATCTTACGAAAGGTGACTTCTAACTTGGCACATTCAATTAAAATCAGGCCCTACATTTTTTGTGAATCTCCTCTCCTCTATATTCTATGATTACCAAACTCCAACCCCAAAATAATCTGCCATCAAAGGCCCTTTTCAGGGCCAACCCCTAGCCTTCTAAACAGCACTTATAACAATTGCCCCTAGACCCTACCAATGCAAATCTCCTCTCCTCTATGATTACCAATCTCCCACACCTCACAACAAAAAAAAATTGTACACTCGGCTTTTTCCGGGACTACTCGGTATATCCCAATCTCCTCTCCTCTATGATTACCAATCTCCCACACCTCACAACAAAAATGTTTTTACACTCGGCTTTTTCCGGGACTACTCGGTATATCTCAATCTCCTCTCCTCTATGATTACCAATCTCCCACACCTCCTCACAACAACAACAAAAATTTTACACTCGGCTTTTTCCGGGACTACTCGGTATATTATTACCGTACATTCGTACTAATAGTGTTTTTTTTATTTTACCTGGGCGCTGTTAGTATGAAGTTCCCATTTACTAAGTGTTAATTACCTATTGTTACCTAGGTGTGTGCATGTGCAGGAGCTGGTGTTTTTGTGCTTTTAATTAGAAGCTTGCTCTTTCGAGTATAATTGGGGGTCCTGATAAGGACCGTTAAGAAGATGTAAGGGGGTTACATCGATTGGAACAGGTTTTCTCGCCTCTGGGTACACAGGGACATTTCAGCGCGACGAGTGTACACGCTATGGGCTTGTAAGTGGGCGTAGGCACTGGTCTTCCTGCATGTCTGTGGATACAGCGAATACATAACGCTTGGTGTCCACACGGGAAAATAGCGAATTTGGCGTAGCGACTAGTGCATTGGACACAGGGTAAATACTGCGCCGCTCCCCATGTTGTGTCTCGCTCCAGTCTTCTTATTTCGGTACAGTAATACTCAAGATATCGCTGCTGTAAAACAGCCATCTCTTCTTGTTTTTTTTCTTTTTCTTTTTCTTGATCTTCTTCGAACATATCTTGTACGAGTTCATCAAACTGTTCGTCGTCGGTAGGATAGACGTAGGGACTAACGTAGGGACTAATGCCCACTCCATCGATGAATTCACCGGTTGCTTCTTGGTCTTGGTCTTGTTCTTGGTCTTGATGTTGTTTGAACACATCTTGTATGACTCGTTCAAACCGTTCGTGTTGGAGGGTACTATCAGGCCGTACGTCGTAGGTACTATTGGCGGTGACATCTCCATCCGCTGCCTCTTCTTCTCCTTCTTCGTCGTCTTCAATATCGATGAATTGACCCGTGGCATGGTGAAGATACTGCCGCTTTTGTTGTGAAACTGGGTTGAAAGTCTCGCTGCCCTCCACCGGCTGGCCTTCTTGTTCATCATCTTTGTATAGCTCTTCTAATATGTTGTCAAGCCACGACTCGTTAATAATATTGTGCACTCCATCAATATCCATGTGTTGAGCCATGATGTAGTTCAAAATGAATGGATAGCAGACGACACTGCGCGTTTTTTTATAGTACCGTAGAGCGCCCGTATGAGGGCGCGGACGTCACCGAAATCTTCACACTGCACCAGCGTGCCTGCTCAGGCCCGCTGAAATTTTGTGTTTCTTTTCCATCTTCAAACCGGTCTCATTTTGCAATAAATTCGAGTTGACGTGTAAAACTTATTTAAACTCGAACTTTGGGAGCTTATAGTGTATCGCTGAAAAATTCAGAAGGCTGGCGGCAGGCTAAAACTATATTTTTAATCATTTTGTCGATTTTAGACCCGTATGGTTATGGGTGTGGTTGTGTGGAAAACCCGGTAAATTTGAAATAAATCGGCTTACCTCCGTAAAAACACTTTAGGTGTGTTCCTCACATCCTTATAATGTCACCCTGAAAATTTGAGCATGTTTATCGAAGGAAAAGTATGAATTTTTGTCATATCACTCTTGCTACAGTAACACAGCACTATACAGTATGGAGCCGAATGTGTGTACAGCTATGCGTGTCAATAACTGTGTTACCGTAGCAAGAGTGGTATGACAAAATTAATACTTTTCCTTCGATAAACCTGCTCAAATTTTCAGGGTGACATTATAAGGATGTGAGGAAGACACCTAAAGTGTTTTTACGGAGGTAAGCCGATCAATTTCAATTTTACTGGGTTTTCCACACAACCACACCCATAACGATACGGGTCTAAAATCGACAAAATGATTAAAAATATAGTTTTAGCCTGCCGCCAGCCTTCTGAATTTTTCAGCGATACACTATAAGCTCCCAAAGTTCAAGTTTAAATAAGTTTACACGTGAACTCGCATTTATTGCAAAATGAGACCGGTTTAAAGATGGAAAAGAAACACAAAATTTCAGCGGGCCTGAGCAGGCACGCTGGCGCAGTGTGAAGATTTCGGTGACGTCCGCGCCCTCATACGGGCGCTCTACGGTTATACTATAAAAAGCGCGCAGTGTCTCGTCTGCTACCCACTCATTTCAACCGCATCATGGCTAATCCTAGTAGACGGGCACTTTTCAACGCAATGAACACGGTACAACAAGATCCTAGAGAACGGATTCGCTTGAACGGAGAAGACAACGAACATGTTACAATCATTACGAGCTTGCAGCGTGTTCATGAAGCTCATATTACTGAAGCTTTGAGGATGAGAGGCGCACAACAAGATAGAGAAATAAGGGACGCTGTGCAGGAAGAAGATGATGATGATGAGGCAACAGACGATGAAGATGTACACGGAGAGGTGGAGTGGTTAAACAGTAGTAGACCCCCAGCAACTACAGCTTCGATGGCTACCACAACGACAGCTACCACAACGACCGCTACCGCAACAGGAATGAGAACACCCTTACAAGAGATCAGCCACCTGAACCAACAGCTTGACGAATTAGAAGACGAAAAGTCTAAATTACGCCTACAACTGGTCACCTGTGCCTATGTGGTGTATGCTTGCTAAGCTTTACATGCATAGCGGGTTCGTGCCAGTGCGTAGAGACAGAGGAGCTTCATTTGAAGATACGATGCCCTGTGTGTCGTGGATGGGTATCAGGCGTGAATAAAATATTCCGCCCGTAACAGTGTGATGACCAGCCCGCTGTTCTTTCCAAAGGCCCTTTTTAGGGCCACCTAATTACACCCAAAAGGGAGGAAATTTTCTAACTAAAAGCACAAAAACACCAGCTCCCACACCAATACCCCTTTGCATAGAGTGAACACTAACACACATTTGAATTTCTAATATTTTTATTAACACAGTAGAATGAACATAAGGTCTTCACCACAGTAGACTCTTGGTGTTGAATTTTTTTTAATACAATTATACGCTATCAAGGCGCTTAAATGAACATAGAATGAACATAGAATGAACATAGAATGTAGGAATACGGTAATGTCTGAATGTTCAATATTTATGCAACAAGACTTGTGTGAAATGTTCAATATTTATGCAACAAGACTTGTTTGAACTCGTCATCGTCTTTCTGCCCCTGGTGCACGTATATGAAGGTGGCAATCTGTTCACGTGGAATTCTGGGTGGACAGGCAGCTTGCAATGCCTCGGCAATTTGCACCTCGTTAACGGCCTGTAGGCCCTCAGTCATGAGCGCGTCTGATGGTATACTATTGTCCATACACGTATGCGTGTTGAAGAGTCCGTTCTTGTTCCCACAGCCTGCACATTGCTGGATACGCAAGTGTCGAATGCGGGGTCTGAGATGATCCAGGAATGTGTCGATGTACTTCTTATAAATATACTGAGTCACCTGGTCAGACAGGACTTCATGAATTTCAGCTGTGAGACTCTCCAGCTTCCGCCACGCAGGTATTTGCAGGGTGACACCTTGAGGTAAAGGAATACGCTTTTGCGTATCCGCCCTCAACTTCCATTTACGAATATGCACCAGCAGCATGTTGTTGAACATAGAACAGGTGAGGAAGATGTCGTCACCCACATCAAATTTCGCTTCGTCGCTCCCCTGGTGGTCAATGACCGCATCGACGGCGTAATAAATGGCCTGTACTCTTATCCAGGTGTCCAACGTCAAGGCGATATGCTTAGGTGGTTTTTCGTCCCAGGCCGGTGCGTTAAACTGCACTTCCTCTTCTTTGACACTCACAGTTAAATAGGGAGAGAGCTCCCAAGTGTTCGTCTGGGCCGCCTGGTAGGCCTGCTGGATAATGTCATTGATCTCCTGCACAGACATAGGAAGTAGCACCTCTTCCTTCGCTTGCTCAGGCACTTGCTGGGGCACTGGCTGAAGCAGTTGCTGAAGTAGTTCTAAAGGTGTTAGTCGGGGACGTTTTGTAGGTGGACCGGGTTTGGTAGGTAGACCGGACTCTTGGTGCGTACGTTTGGTAGCTGTACGCCCTTCGGCGATGTCCATGTCCATGACTAAGATATTATCTTCTGAATCCTGGGCTTGAAGTAGATCTGCTATTCCTTCATTCCTCGTCTTCTTCAGCGCCTCCACGAAGGCTTGAAATGCTAAGGAGCCACGGCATGGTATGAGGTCGATGAGGGCTCTGTTTCGTGCCATATAGGTCTTCTCCGCCATGATCTCTACCCCCATGTGTTTAGTGATTATGTTTTCCACCATGAGGAGATCACATATATCGGCCACATGCTGCATCTCATCAACGATATGGATACGGTGCTGCAAAAGCTTAGCTCGGTGGGATGACTCCATGACTGTTGGCTCAGGCTGGTCAGGTCAGTAGCTGCTATGGTGAGATAGGCTGGTGAAGTTCCACTGGTAAAGCAGGCTCAGGCTGGTCAGGCTGGTGAGGCAGGCTGGTGAAGCAGGTTGGTCAAGCAGGCCAATGAATGGAGCAATGCCCTAAAAAATTTCCACTTTTATACGTTTTTCGTGACATTCGGGTCTTTTCGGTGACCTCCGTGTGTCTTCGGTGACCTCCGTGTCTTTTCGGTCACCTCCGTGACTCTTCGGTGATGACATTCGGGTCTTTTCGGTGACCTCCGTGAGTCTTCGGTGACCTCCGTGTCTTTTCGGTCACCTCCGTGACTCTTCGGTAATCTCTTCGGTCACCTCCGTGACTCTTCGGTGACCTCTTCGGGCACCTCCGTGTCTCTTCGGTGATCTCCGTGACATCTTCGGTGACCTCCGTGACATCTTCGGTGACCTCCGTGTCTCTTCGGACACCTCCGTCACATCTTTCGGTCACCTCCGTGACATCTTGACGGACCTCACCGAAAAAACACGGACCTCACCGAAGAGACACGGAGCTGACCGAAGAGACACGGAGGTGAACGACATTGTGGAAAAAACCCACAGACAAGTCAGTACATCTCCTATCATGTTCCCACGGACCTCACCGAAAAGACACGAACCTGACCGAAGAGACACGGAGGTGAACGACATTGTGGGGAAACCCCACAGACAGGTCAGTACATGCTACCACGGACCTCACCGAAAAGACACGGAGGTGAACGACATTGTGGAAAAAACCCACAGACAGGTCAGTACATATCCTATCATGTTCACAGGTCACGCGCCATTCACCCAGGCCGGAAGGGACGTCATACGGCATGTTCACAGGTCACGCTCCATTCCCCCAGACCGGAAGTGACGTCATACGGGACTGGTGGCGCCCCCTGGCGGAAAAAGGGGAACCAAGAGTTACCTCCCTGGAAAAGTTGACCGGATCCGTCTTCTCTCTACTACTTACCCCTGCCACCCGTCAGATTTTCGGACAAGATTCCTGCCCGAGCAGCACACCGCCGGAAGTGACATATATCAAAATCGATGTTTGTGGAATGTTCAGATTCAAGTTACTTCCCAATTCTGCATATTTTCTATGTTGACCTAGCGTTAAGAAGAATGACCTTGAGATTATTTCCGCCGTTTATATGGGCGAGCATATGAAAAGTAGTTCGCTCATGTGCAAAACTGAAGGAGTTCATCGGTCGGTTTTAAACATTGCGGGGTGTGTCCGTATACGTCATAGCCAAGTCGTAGAGGCCACCTCCCTGTATTGGGGACAGGGACATAAGTGCGGTGAGCCTGAGCATGCGCTGTGAGGAGGTTAATGAAAACCGTGTGATGACATTTGATCCGTCAATAGATGAGGTCGTGTATTGCGGTCATGATTTCCGTCCGTCCGTCTGTCTGTCTGCCCCTGTGTTAACTTTTGTTTGTACGTGCGATATCTCCAGTTCCAGATCATGGGTTTGTAACAAACATTGGTTATAACTTAGTCATGGGTCGAAGAGGAACCCTGTTCATTTTGAGGCCAAAAGGCGAGAGGTCAAGGTAACTGTGGTTGAAAAATCAATTGAAAAGTGTTATGTTATTCAATAAGTACAGTTCATAGATGTGGATTGTGATGGCAAAGCGGAAGCCTATTGAGTTTTATACTTCAGCCAGTTTGACTGAAGGGCATTGTCTGTTTGGTGAACCTTGGGAGGCATTCCCAAAAAGTTTCCGGTAAGCCATGGGAGATATTATAGACAGTTTTCCAGCAAACATTGGGACATATCCCAGAACGTTTTGCAGGAAGCCCTGGGACATATTCAAGAAAAATGTCCAGCAAACCTTGAGATATATTCCAGAAAGTTTTCCAGCAACTTGCGTACATATAACAGTGTTTCAATACGCCTTTTGAGATATTCTAGAAAGCTTTCCAGTGAACCTTGAGAGATATTTCACAACGTTTTCCAGCTTACCTTGGGAAATATTTAAGAAAGTTTCCGAGCAAATCTTGAGAGATATTCAGGAACTCTTTCGAGAAACCTAAGGACATATTCAAGAAAGACCTCTAGAAAACATTGGGACATATTCCAAAATGTTTTCATCAAACTTTGGGGAGATCTTTTTTAGCAAATCTTTTGAGGTATTCCAAAACGATTTACCGTATGCGATTAGTGATATTCCAGAAGATTTTCCAGCAAACACTGGGACATAATGAAGACTCTTCTTCAGTAAACTTTGAGACATCTATCAAATGGTTTGCGGCAATCCTGGGAGGTATTACAAAATGTTTTTCAGTAAATCTTGGAAGATGTTCTAGACACTTTTAAAGGTATTCCAGAACGTTTTTTCAGCAAGCCTCGAGACATATTGCAGAAAGTTGTTCAACAACTCGCGGGAGGAGTTCCAAAACGTTTCCAGTAAACCGTGGGACATATTGAAGAAGCTTCTCCAGAAAACCTTGGGAGATATTCAAGAAAGTTTTCCAGCAACTTTCGGACATATTCCATATAGCTTTTCAAAAAACCTGGAAACAAAACGATTTCCAGTGAACCTTAGGAGATATTCCAGGAAGTTTCATCGACCTCTGGGGGATATTCCTGAACGTTTCCCAGGAACTCTTGGGAGATATTTCAGCAAGTTTTCCAGCAAACCTTTGTATATGTTGACGAAAGATATCTATCAAACATTGGGAGATATTTCAGAGGGTTTTACAGCACACCTTAATTGGGACATATTCAAAATGTTTTCAGCAAACCTGGTGGTTGTGTTTGTGTTTGGGGGGGGGGGGAGGAGGGGGAGATTCCGGATGTGTTGTAAGATATTCCAAAACGATAAGAAATATTCATGAGAACATTTTTCAGCAAACTCTGGGACATACTGAAGACACTTCTCCAGTCTGGGACATACTGAAGACACTTCTCCAGTCTGGGACATACTGAAGACACTTCTCCAGTCTGGGACATACTGAAGACACTTCTCCAGTCTGGGACATACTGAAGACACTTCTCCAGTCTGGGACATACTGAAGACACTTCTCCAGTCTGGGACATACTGAAGACACTTCTCCAGTCTGGGACATACTGAAGACACTTCTCCAGTCTGGGACATACTGAAGACACTTCTCCAGTCTGGGACATACTGAAGACACTTCTCCAGTCTGGGACATACTGAAGACACTTCTCCAGTCTGGGACATACTGAAGACACTTCTCCAGTCTGGGACATACTGAAGACACTTCTCCAGTCTGGGACATACTGAAGACACTTCTCCAGTCTGGGACATACTGAAGACACTTCTCCAGTCTGGGACATACTGAAGACACTTCTCCAGTCTGGGACATACTGAAGACACTTCTCCAGTCTGGGACATACTGAAGACACTTCTCCAGTCTGGGACATACTGAAGACACTTCTCCAGTCTGGGACATACTGAAGACACTTCTCCAGTCTGGGACATACTGAAGACACTTCTCCAGTCTGGGACATACTGAAGACACTTCTCCAGTCTGGGACATACTGAAGACACTTCTCCAGTAAACCTCTCATCATCATTTTGGGTATTTGAACTAAGTTCTCTGATACTTTGTCAAAGTTTTGAGTGAAATCACGCTGAAAGCGTGAGCTCAACGGAAAAGGCCTATTGAACGCCCACGATGATAAACTTTAAATAAACCTTCCGTCATTATCCACTAAATAATGAGTCTGAATGAGTTACATGTAGTTTATCTTAGATTCAAGTATGTGTTTTTTGTGTGTATAAATGAACTGATTTATCCTCATCAGGTCGTGTAGTGTTTGTGGCAGGAGGCTGTGGGTTTGATGGTTCCGGTGTGACACATGCATTCCTTGAAGGCGGGGCGAAGGTAAGTCCGCCAAAGTGGAAAGGAAATCTTCAGATTTTGAAATAAGAGGACACTAGGTCAATTTTGTGTCACTGACATGCTATGACAAAACATTTTAGTATCTTTTACCTCCGGTTTCTCTCGCAAACGCACTGCTATGACAACTCATTTTGATATCTTTTATCTCCGGTTTCTATCTCACAAGCGAACATCTGTTGGCTATCACCAATCAGCATAGTAAATGCTCTTATTGGTTCAATTAGAGTATCTGGGCTACAATTTCTCCATCATCTCCAGGAATGATTCGTGTGACATAACCCTACTATAGAAGATAGCGGATCTGTCATAACGAAGATCAGCTGGATTATTCTCAGATGTTCCAAATCATTGTCGTGACCTTTTTTGAGTGAATTAAAATTTGAGTGAATTAAAATTCAGACAAAGTGTTAAAAATTTCGGTATTCGTATTTGTTTTGACGAAAGAGACACCCCCATGTCTCTCTGACATCAAATGGACCGCCCCAACGTACTTTCATCATTAGGCACGGCTTGTCTGGGATCAAGGCGAAGCAGTCTCACACGTCGTCCATTCATTGGCTGTTATTTTAAAATTCAGACGAAGTGTTGAAAATTTCGGTATTCGTATTTGTTTTGACGAAAGAGACGCCCCCATGTTTCTCTGTCATCAAAGGGACCGCCCCAACGTACTTCCAACATTAGGCACGGCTTGTCTGGGTTCAAAGCGAAGCACTCTCACACGTCGTCCATTCATTGACTGTTATTTTAAGTAGACCGTTCTAGTAATAGCTGCACAGTGGTTTTTTTTTTATTTGATTTGATTTGATTTTTATTTCACCATGCATAACAATGTTTAGTAAACAAAATATAATAGTGGCGGGATGAAAACCCCGAGGGGTTTGTTTTATCCCAAAATAATAATTATATTTACAAAGATGATAATATGCGATAAACTCTAACATAGTGAGACAATTCAATTTTGTTTAAAACAAAAATACAAATTTAATTTCCAACTTCCACAGACGGCAAACAGAATAGATGTCTAATTATGTTCCAGTAATAAATACGATTTTATCCTCGATTTGAATAATGAGAGCGAAACGTGAGATTTTGACTGAGAGGGTAAATTGTTCCATATTTTAGGACCCTTTGTTTTAGTACTATAAAAAGATAAGTCAGAGTAGTAAAAATCGCGATATAAATTTAATTTAGCCTGTCTAGTTGGGTACCTGTGGACAGCAGATAATTTTGAAAAATATGATCTAAAAGAGTTTGGAATTAGGTCTGTGTGATTGAAACATTTCTCAGCAAAAATTAACACCTGGTAGTCGTTTATTTGTTTTATGGACAATATTTGTAATTTTTGGAATAATGGGGCGGTATTGTCATATTTTGACGAAAATGTGATTAAACGTATAGCCTTTTTTTGTAACAGCAGCAACGGTTGAAGATGGGTATGATAAGTATTTCCCCAAACGATATTGCAATATGATAAGTATGGATATATCAGTGAGTAATATAGAATGAAAAGAGTTTTTCTATTCAAATTATCCTTAATATGACGAATTATTCCTATATTCCTGCTAACCTTGTTCCTTATATCCTCAATATGCGAGAGCCAGTTTAATTTGTTATTAAAAATTACTCCAAGAAATTTAAATTGGTCTACTTCTTCGATAGGGATTCCGGAAATAGATAAATTATCATAAATTTAGTCTTTTTAATATTCAGGGATAATCTGTTGCATGAAAACCAGTCGGATAGTTTATTAAGTTCCAACGTCATAATCTCAAACAAGAGTTTCGGATCGTCATCAGCGAGAATTACTGAGGTATCATCTGCAAAAAGAATTAGTTCAACAATGCTGCTTACTGAGGACAAATCGTTTATATAAATCAGAAAAAGAATAGGACCTAAAATAGAACCCTGTGTCACACCACATGATATTGATTTGTAGGCTGACAAGGTATCGTTATATTTTGTGCACTGAGTGCGAGATGACAAATAACTCCGAAACCAGTCATTAGAACTTCCCCGAAACCCATAATGAGCTAATTTATGCAGGAGGATATCATGGTCCACCGTGTCGAACGCTTTTGATAGATCCAGAAAGGTAGTTAATGAATATTTTTTGGCCTCTCTTGCCGCTACCAATTTGTCATGAAGGGATAATACAGCTAAAAATGTTGAATGATTCCTCCGAAAACCATATTGATTGGAGCAAATTATATTGTGATTTTCTAAAAAATCTAACATCTTACTTATTACTAATTTTTCGACTATTTTACTGAAACAAGGCAAAACTGAAATAGGTCTGTAATTTTCAAATAAATATTTCTCCCCATTTTTAAACAACGGCGTCACTTTAGCTACCTTTAAAGGATCAGGTACTACACCAGATTTAAAGGACAAATTTATAATATGACATAATGGGAGACCTATTATGTTGAAAACAGATTTAAGTATAGAAGTACGCACCCCATCAATTCCGCAGGCTGAATTTTTCAAGTTACTTACAATATCGGTAATATCTTTTACTGAACAGGGTTCAAAGCTAAATTGATTTTCATAAACATTTGACAAAAAATCTTCGAAATTTCGAGAACATGTTGGAATTTTGTCTCCAAGTTTAGAGGCAACTGTACTAAAGTAATCATTGAATCCATTTGCAATTGTTAAGGGATCCGATGTATCATGGTCATTGACTTTAAACGTATTTGGTAAGGAAGTATTCTTCTTGCGGTTCATAAGGTCGTTCAAGACCTTCCACGTGCCTTTGATATCACTATTGCACTGATTAAATTTTTTCTCATAATATAATTTCTTGGCTAATTTTAATGTATGATTCAATTTGTTTCTATACTGCTTGTATTGACGAGTGATTTCGGTTTTATTTGCTTTCTTATGTAGTCTATAGCGTCTATTTTTTTCGCGAATTGATTTCAGAATGGATCGAGTTATCCATGGCTTCTTAATATATACTTTTGCAGAAGTTGACGACACCATAGTAAAACATTCATTGTATACAGAAAGGAATTTGTTAGAAAATGATTCAAAAGCATTATTAACATCGTCGGATTCATTAGTGACCTCACTCCAATCTACGGTCTTTACTTTCTGTTCGAAATTTATTTTATTTTCCTCATTAAATGCCTTCATGCAGGGGTGGTGCGGAGTGTATATAAACCTGCATTAGGCCTACGGAGGATATATTTTCGAATGGTAAATCCTGTATATTCCTTATCCCCTTATATATTCTTTCTGCAGGTTGTTATAAGCTCCAGGTCCCGTGAACGACTGGAAGAATTCTGGCGCAATGTCAAAGACAAATATAGGGGCAACCTTTCTACAGTTCAGGTACGTAGAATCTAACAGTATAAACGGACTAACAGATGAACTAATCTGTTTGCACATGCTGTTAAGTCTAAATATGTAGACCTTCTGTAGCGATACATCAGTAGATTCTCAGCTACCCGTTTTTTTCATTCTCACGGTATAGCAGATTTTATACTTCTAATTGCATTGGTGTTAAAACCTTGGTGCACAGCTTCGTGTGCACATCCTCGCGAGCCAGTGTATCAATCGATAGTTTACGATCGATACACTGGCTTGGTTAGTCACCGATAGCAGTTCTGGATATAAATAGCTCGAGGGATTTCCACTAAACAGAATCACCCAGTAAGCTTGCTGAAGCAGCTCATCAGGCCAATCCGCTGCGAGGTTTGAGTTTTGACTTGTTTGAATTTCATCGCCGGCCAGACTATACACACCCTAAAATGGTGATGACAGCATCACCCCAAAAGGTTATGAGTTAGAGCCATTACCCTTTTCCACCATCACCTTAAAAGGGTGATGGCTATCACCCTACAAGGGTGATCAGCAATGAGTGCAAATGTTTATGTCATCGCCCTAAAAGGGTGATGATCATTACCCTAGAAGGGTGACGACCGGGGCTATCACCCTAAAAGGGTGACGACATTAGCCATCACCCTTTTTCATCACCTTTAAACGGTGATGAACAGGCATCATTACCATGAAAAGGTGATGGGCCTGTGTAAACTCCACAGTTTCGTAGCAATGGTCCCTGTCTAATTTCATAATAGGGTAGACCGTTCGTTTTCTTCTACATTATAATTCTTCATGGTTTCTTAATAGCTTATATCTTTAACACCATCGTGTTCAACATTGTCAGTGCTGCTAACGGGAATATACGGATCGAAGGCTGGTTACGTCGACACAGTGATCGTGTTCACAGGGTAAATGTTGTCCTGTCTCAGTAGATACGCCCTCTGGCTGTGCTTAAATATCTTGACTCGCTTCCGGTGAATACATCTGATAAAAAAAACCCGGATTGGTCGACCCGTACGTTTTTTCGTCTTTTCAAGTTGGCACAGGACCCGGAAACTCAAAGCATATATTTAGTTGAAACCGCTCTTACAGATTTCTCTTGCAATTTAATCGAGTTTAACTATTTTAAAATGTTTAAGGTTTTATTTTTGGATAAATTGGGCAAACTTGCAGGGGAATGTTGGAGCTTCAATTTTCTATAACATATCGGTGTCGTGTCTTAAAATAATGGCTTAATCATCAGCTCTTTCAGAAAATATATACATGTAAGGGATTTGGGTTGAAGATTTTACGACAGTTGGTAACCGAATAGCCGACCCAAGGTCTATTCCCTGCAGAATAGAACTGTTAGAAAGTACATCCAATTTCATAAGTCCACGCCACGTAATTTGATTTCTGGATTGCCTAAACATGAGCAGTTTAAATTAGAAAAGTACGTTCACTGTTATATGTAGCCTACTGTTCCGTTCTCGTATTACTTGTTTTCTTCGTTCTACATAGCAATACAGAATGTAATGAAGCTATAGATAAACTCAATTTAGAACAACATATTTGGAATAGGTACCCTCTGCCAGAGAAGTGAATTGTTTTCAATATTTTTTCCAGTCTCTGTTGCGAGGAATAATTGAAGGCCAGTGGTGGGTGATTGAAGTATGATATGTGTTTGGTTCCGCTGTGAGTTTGATTTTAACTCAAGGCCTAATAAGGAGTTGCTAAGAGGGACTATTTGGGTGCCTGTGCACCGCTTTCTGAAAGCAAAGAAAAAAACCAAAATTGTGACGTCATTTGTACGAGCGCGCATAACTCAAAATTTCGATGGGCGACCCCCGTCAAGAAGCCTGTCCGGTTGTAGCACTTGAATAAAGGTACTTCTTGCCGAAATATGGGAGTCTAGACTTAATTAATCAATCGGGGATATGCAATTACGTTATCAGCTTTTAACATTGCCGCCAATGTAAATTTTAATAGTGGTCTGGACCCAACAGGTCATTGCTGCAGGCCGGCCTATGTACAAGGGAGAGAACTCTCTCCCGACCAGGTGCAAGTGACTGGTTTGGTTTTCATATGGATTAGAGTGAGTGAGTGAATATGATTTAACGTCGCTATCAACTACTAAGAATTACATTCTTATTTTGACAATCTAATACTTTCGGGTGAGATTTTCTCCATTTCTGAATTAGACAATCGACTTTCTATATGCTATATCGCGCTAATATGCAAATTATCAGGACCTGTTGAAATAGACGTTTAGTTAGCTATATCAAACACATGGGGTCAATGACAAAATATGTGCAGTTGTTAGAAAGTTTTATACTCTTTCTAATTTCTATATCTTGGCATTCGACGAAACTCGATTGCCTCATGAACGACAAATATCAGAATCATTGCCAAAGCTGACTTGGTGTTGGCTGATTCAAGATAGGTGTACACATTCGTCTAGATGGAGAAAACCATCCATGAATTGATGTGATATCTGACGGTCGTAATTCATGGATGGAGCGCCAAGTCATAGTAAAACACCGAGTAGAAATCCAGCCCCCGACGCCTGACGATGGGGATGGTATTTACGCTAAAATACGGCGAAAGCATCCAAGTTTAGCAACTTACTATCTCCTCAGATCATTATCCTATCCATAAACACCGTTTATTTGGGTATTCGGCTCTGTTTTGTTGAGATAGCAGCATAAATCCACACTTACTGTACCGTTTTCTTCCATCCGCCTCTGTTCACTCGAAAGTTAGGCCATCAAGCATGCGCACACGATACACTTCACGTCAGTCACGTGACTCTCATTTGGCGACCCGTCGTCATCCGCGCACTTCCTCCACACGTGGTAGGGTGTTTCTAGCTGACAGGCGCGCTCGAATCATGGCAGAAGCGGCTAACTGATTACACGCGTGAGAATAATCCTGCATTTTAAAACAATTCTTGATAGTTATTCCAGGTATTGTGTAATAAATATCCCTTGGATTGCGCCCGAGAGGTGATAATGAGCTGTATTAACTGCAACCAGGAATTCATTCGTAAGTTTGACCATGGATATAGCAGGCATCCGGTAACCTCAACATTAAGGGGGTCCGATTTAACCGTGAATGAAGCACTGACAGCAGAATTTCTTAATATCAAAGCCTTCACCCCGGAGAAAGAGAAACAATTTATATGTTCCATGTGTTTCAACTTGCTCGGTCGGGTAGTTAGTAGGAGAAGGGAGGCCACCGCTGCAGAAGTAGATTTGGTGAAACGGTGCGACTCACAGGGGTACGTGGGTAAAAAACGGGCAGCACCTATTTCAACGCCCAGAAGAACACCATTTAAACGACGTAACATACGTCAATTGTCATCTCCTGGACCGATGTTGTTTTCACCAGTATCGCGCCTGTCAGCTACAATACCACGTGTGAAGAAAGTGCGCGGATGACGACGGGTCGCCAAATGAGAGTCACGTGACTATGACGTGAAGTGTATCGTGTGCGCATGCTTGATGGCCTAACTTTCGAGTGAACAGAGGCGGATGGAAGAAAACGGTACAGTAGGTGTGGATTTATGCTGCTATCTCAACAAAACAGAGCCGAATACCCAAATAAACGGTGTTTATGGATAGGATAATGATCTGACGAGATAGTAAGTTGCTAAACTTGGATGCTTTCGCCGTATTTTTAGCGTAAATACCATCCCCATCGTCAGGCGTCGGGGGCTGGATTTCTACTCGGTGTTTTACTATGACTTGGCGCTCCATCCATGAATTACGACCGTCAGATATCACATCAATTCATGGATGGTTTTCTCCATCTAACATTCGTCCTATGAAAAATATGCGTTAATTCCCATATCGAGCTAACAGTGTACATTTGACGGTAGACCCTACTGCAACATGTGTACTATATTTCAGCCATATTTGTAACGGACTCGGGGAGGTAGGGGTAAACATGTGAGGGGGTGACAATGTTTTAAATGTATCCACTCTAGGTATACCCAATGACCAGCATGCTTACTGGCGTATTATCACAAATATTTTATCAAAGCCCAGATCATGCATCCTTAATAGTAGGTAAGTATTTCACGAGTTCAGTAAATACAAACCGAAGCATAATTTTACACACACTTTCGTTTCCACGCGTCTTATACTTCCTCTTGTAATTCCACGTTTCCCTATAAAAGGACATTTGATTCCTATATACAATTCAGCAAATATACAAATTAATCAGGCCTGTTACAATTCCCTTACACGTAGTTACATCAAAGACATTATATCAATATTAAACTTTCTTACTGTTGGAACGTTTTTTTATGCTCTTTCGAATTTCCATCTCTTGGCATTCGACCAAATAGTACACAGCCAGAAAAAGGTGATACTTATCACTCTAAAATGGTGATGACAGCATCACCCCAAAAAGGTTATGAGTTAGACCCATTAGCCTTTTCCATCATCACCTTAAGGGGTGATGGCTATCACCCTAAAATGGTGCTCAGCAGTGAGTGCAGATTTTTATGTCATCGCCCTAAAAGGGTGATGATCATTACCCTAAAGCAAGGGTGACGACCTGGGCTATCACCCTAAACAAGGATGACGACATTAGCCATCACTCTTTTCCATCACCTTTAAAGGGTGATGAACAGGAAGCATTACCATGAAAAGGTGATGGGCCTCTGTAAACTCCACAGTTTCGTAGCAATGGTCCCTGTCTAATTTCATAATAGGGTAGACCGTTCGTTTTCTTCTACATTATAATTCTTCATGGTTTCTTAATAGCTTATATCTTTAACACCATCGTGTTCAACATTGTCAGTGCTGCTAACGGGAATATACGGATCGAAGGCTGGTTACGTCGACACAGTGATCGTGTTCACAGGGTAAATGTTGTCCTGTCTCAGTAGATACGCCCTCTGGCTGTGCTTAAATATCTTGACTCGCTTCCGGTGAATACATCTGATAAAAAAAAACCCGGATTGGTCGACCCGTACGTTTTTTCGTCTTTTCAAGTTGGCACAGGACCCGGAAACTCAAAGCATATATTTAGTTGAAACCGCTCTTACAGATTTCTCTTGCAATTTAATCGAGTTTAACTATTTTAAAATGTTTAAGGTTTTATTTTTGGATAAATTGGGCAAACTTGCAGGGGAATGTTGGAGCTTCAATTTTCTATAACATATCGGTGTCGTGTCTTAAAATAATGGCTTAATCATCAGCTCTTTCAGAAAATATATACATGTAAGGGATTTGGGTTGAAGATTTTACGACAGTTGGTAACCGAATAGCCGACCCAAGGTCTATTCCCTGCAGAATAGAACTGTTAGAAAGTACATCCAATTTCATAAGTCCACGCCACGTAATTTGATTTCTGGATTGCCTAAACATGAGCAGTTTAAATTAGAAAAGTACGTTCACTGTTATATGTAGCCTACTGTTCCGTTCTCGTATTACTTGTTTTCTTCGTTCTACATAGCAATACAGAATGTAATGAAGCTATAGATAAACTCAATTTAGAACAACATATTTGGAATAGGTACCCTCTGCCAGAGAAGTGAATTGTTTTCAATATTTTTTCCAGTCTCTGTTGCGAGGAATAATTGAAGGCCAGTGGTGGGTGATTGAAGTATGATATGTGTTTGGTTCCGCTGTGAGTTTGATTTTAACTCAAGGCCTAATAAGGAGTTGCTAAGAGGGACTATTTGGGTGCCTGTGCACCGCTTTCTGAAAGCAAAGAAAAAAACCAAAATTGTGACGTCATTTGTACGAGCGCGCATAACTCAAAATTTCGATGGGCGACCCCCGTCAAGAAGCCTGTCCGGTTGTAGCACTTGAATAAAGGTACTTCTTGCCGAAATATGGGAGTCTAGACTTAATTAATCAATCGGGGATATGCAATTACGTTATCAGCTTTTAACATTGCCGCCAATGTAAATTTTAATAGTGGTCTGGAACCAACAGGTCATTGCTGCAGGCCGGCCTATGTACAAGGGGGAGAACTCTCTCACGACCAGGTGCAAGTGACTGCTTTGGTTTTCATGTGGATTAGAGTGAGTGAGTGAATATGATTTAACGTCGCTTTCAACTACTAAGAATTACATTCTTATGTTGACAGTCTAATACTTCCGGGTGTAATTTCCTCCATTCCTGAATTAGACAATTGATTTTCTACATGCTATATCGTGGTAATATGCAAATTATCAGGACCTGTTGAAATAGACGTATAGTTAGTTATATCACACACACGGGGTCATGACCAAATATGTGCTACGATTAGAAAGTTTTATACTCTTTCTAATTTCTATCTCTTGGCATTCGACGAAACTCGATTGCCTCATCAACGACAAATATCAGAATCATTGCCCAAGCTAACTTGATGTTGGCTGATTTAGGATAGATCTAAACATTCCTCTTTTAAAATATATGCATTAATTCTCATATCGAGCTAACGAATGTACATTTAACGGTACACCTTACTGCAACATGTGTACTATATTTCAGCCATATTTGTAACTGACTCTGGCAGGTAGGGGTAAACTTGTGAGGATGTGGCAATGTTTTAAATGTATCCATTGTAGGTATAGTCAATGACCAGCATGCTTACTGGCGTATTATCACAAATATTTTATCGAAGCACAGATCATGCATCCTTCATATTAGGTATGTATTTCCCGAGTTTAGTTAATACAAACAGAAGCATCATTTTACAACCACCTTCGTTTCCACGCGTCTTATACTTCCTCTGGTAATTCCACCTTTCCCTAAATTAAGACATTTGATTCCAATATACAATTCAGCAAATATGCAAATTAATCAGGCTTGTTACAATTTCCGTACACGTAGTTATATCAAAGACATTGTATAAATATTAAAGTTTCTTACTGTTAGAACGTTTTTTTTTATGCTCTTTCTAATTTCTATCTCTTGGCATTCGACCAAATAGTACACAGCCAGAAGGTGATAAATATCACCCTAAAATGGTGATGACAGCATCACCCCAAAAAGATTATGAGTTAGAGCCATTACCCTTTTCCACCATCACCTTAAAAGGGTGATGGCTATATCACCCTAAAAGGGTGATCAGCAATGAGTGCAAATTGTTATGTCATCGCCCTAAAAGGGTGATGATCATTACCCTAAAAGGGTGACGACCTGGGCTATCACCCTAAAAGGGTGACGACATTAGCCATCACCCGTTTTCATCACCTTTAAAGGGTGATGAACAGGCATCAATACCATAAAAAGGTGATGGGCCATCACCCTTTTTCTGGCTGTGTAAACTCCACAGTTTCGTAGCAATGGTCCATGTCTAATTTCATAATAGGGTAGACCGTTCGTTTTCTTCTACATTATAATTCTTCATGCTTTCTTAATAGCTTATATCTGTAACACCATCGTGTTCAACATTGTCAGTGCTGCTAACGGGCATATACGGATCGAAGGCTGGTTACGTCGACACAGTGATCGTGATCATAGAGTTTATGTTATCCTGTCTCAGTTAAGCCCTCTGGCTGTGCGTATAAATCTTGACTCGCTTCCGGTGAATACATCTGACAAAAAAAAACCCCCCGGATTGGTCGACCCGTACGTTTTTCGTCTTTTCAAGTTGGCACAGGACCCGAAAACTTAAAGCATATATTTAGTTGAAACCACTCTTACAGATTTTTTTTGCAATTTAATCGAGTTTAACCATTTTAAAATGTTTTATTTTTGGATAAATTGGGCAAACTTGCAGGAGAATGTTGGAGCTTCAATTTTCTATAACATATCGGTGTCGTGTCTTAAAATAATGGCTTAATCATCAGCTCTTTCAGAAAATATATACATGTAAGGGATTTGGGTTGAAGATTTTACGACAGTTGGTAACCGAATAGCCGACCCAAGGTCTATTCCCTGCAGAATAGAACTGTTAGAAAGTACATCCAATTTCATAAGTCCACGCCACGTAATTTGATTTCTGGATTGCCTATGAGCAGTTTAAATTAGAAAAGTACGTTCACTGTTATATGTAGCCTACTGTTCCGTTCTCGTATTACTTGTTTTCTTCGTTCTACATAGCAATACAGAATGTAATGAAGCTATAGATAAACTCAATTTAGAACAACATATTTGGAATAGGTACCCTCTGCCAGAGAAGTGAATTGTTTTCAATATTTTTTCCAGTCTCTGTTGCGAGGAATAATTGAAGGCCAGTGGTGGGTGATTGAAGTATGATATGTGTTTGGTTCCGCTGTGAGTTTGATTTTAACTCAAGGCCTAATAAGGAGTTGCTAAGAGGGACTATTTGGGTGCCTGTGCACCGCTTTCTGAAAGCAAAGAAAAAAGCCAAAATTGTGACGTCATTTGTACGAGCGCGCATAACTCAAAATTTCGATGGGCGACCCCCGTCAAGAAGCCTGTCCGGTTGTAGCACTTGAATAAAGGTACTTCTTGCCGAAATATGGGAGTCTAGACTTAATTAATCAATCGGGGATATGCAATTACGTTATCAGCTTTTAACATTGCCGCCAATGTAAATTTTAATAGTGGTCTGGACCCAACAGGTCATTGCTGCAGGCAGGCCTATGTACAAGGGAGAGAACTCTCTCCCGACCAGGTGCAAGTGACTGGTTTGGTTTTCATATGGATTAGAGTGAGTGAGTGAATATGATTTAACGTCGCTATCAACTACTAAGAATTACATTCTTATTTTGACAATCTAATACTTTCGGGTGAGATTTTCTCCATTTCTGAATTAGACAATCGACTTTCTATATGCTATATCGCGCTAATATGCAAATTATCAGGACCTGTTGAAATAGACGTTTAGTTAGCTATATCAAACACATGGGGTCAATGACAAAATATGTGCAGTTGTTAGAAAGTTTTATACTCTTTCTAATTTCTATATCTTGGCATTCGACGAAACTCGATTGCCTCATGAACGACAAATATCAGAATCATTGCCAAAGCTGACTTGGTGTTGGCTGATTCAAGATAGGTGTACACATTCGTCCTATGAAAAATATGCGTTAATTCCCATATCGAGCTAACAGTGTACATTTGACGGTAGACCCTACTGCAACATGTGTACTATATTTCAGCCATATTTGTAACGGACTCGGGGAGGTAGGGGTAAACATGTGAGGGGGTGACAATGTTTTAAATGTATCCACTCTAGGTATACCCAATGACCAGCATGCTTACTGGCGTATTATCACAAATATTTTATCAAAGCCCAGATCATGCATCCTTAATAGTAGGTAAGTATTTCACGAGTTCAGTAAATACAAACCGAAGCATAATTTTACACACACTTTCGTTTCCACGCGTCTTATACTTCCTCTTGTAATTCCACGTTTCCCTATAAAAGGACATTTGATTCCTATATACAATTCAGCAAATATACAAATTAATCAGGCCTGTTACAATTCCCGTACACGTAGTTACATCAAAGACATTATATCAATATTAAACTTTCTTACTGTTGGAACGTTTTTTTATGCTCTTTCGAATTTCCATCTCTTGGCATTCGACCAAATAGTACACAGCCAGAAAAAGGTGATACTTATCACTCTAAAATGGTGATGACAGCATCACCCCAAAAAGGTTATGAGTTAGACCCATTAGCCTTTTCCATCATCACCTTAAGGGGTGATGGCTATCACCCTAAAATGGTGCTCAGCTGTGAGTGCAGATTTTTATGTCATCGCCCTAAAAGGGTGATGATCATTACCCTAAAGCAGGGTTATCACCCTAAACAAGGATGACGACATTAGCCATCACTCTTTTTCATCACCTTTAAAGGGTGATGAACAGGAAGCATTACCATAAAAAAGGTGATGGGCCATCAACCTTAAGGTGATGGGCCATCACCCTTTTTCTGGCTGTGTACCTTAATTGAAATCGACATCGCGGGTGTCAAAGGGAAAACCGCAGGCTTCAGATACCGACGCGCTAATTCAGAACAACCGCTGGGGATGAAATGTTCGAGATTGTGTAATACATGTAATAGACGCAGCGACTCGAGAACTCATCCGAATCACCAAAAAGGTCCAGGTGAACTCTATGCGAGGATTTAGGGATTACCTGGATTTGTGCAGGTGCGTGCGCATGGCTATCGGCTAAGCAGCATCGTGCGTTTCTAAAGGGAGCGGAGTGGACTTAGAATGTCACATGCAGCAAAAGAAGACGCTGTACTATGCGCTCTTGTCAAATAGTTCAGCTTAACTTATCCATTCTTCTGCGTAATATACTGAATGCATTCCTGTGTCTTTCAAAATTAATAGACATCGCGTATTTCGATCCATTGCTGTCATTGGGTGTAACATCGACACACAAGAGTTTAACCAAGGTGATGGAAAAAGATACCGATGTACTGATGAGAAGCCATATGACCCCACAGGCAAATATACTGACTGCATATCTAAAAACACCACATGCGAAAACCCAAAATGATCCCTGTGATGATTTGTATCTCAGTCACACTTTATTTGCAGCTGTTCATGTTGACATCTTGATGACTTCAAAGGTCTTGTATGACATAACCACACGGCCCCTAGCACCGGCTTTTGACGATATTAAGATACAAAGACCGATGATGTGATAGCCCTGATGATAATCACCTATACTTGGGTCGTCTCCAACACAGAAATATTCATTCTGAATTGTGTTTTGGAATAATTTTTCTCTCGATCTGATCAAATGGAGATATCTCCTTTATTACTATCCTGCCATAATTTATTGCATGTTTGTGTATTTTCTCAGGGTGATATGACCACAGAAGAAGGTGTGAATGCGATAAAGGATGGTATATTAACAGATCACGGTAAAGTGGACGATGTCGTATCAACTATAGGCTCGTGGTGGGATGTGAGTCTATATTATTTGATGTTTTCAGAAATCAAATATAGCATTAATATTTTATTTAATTTTTTTTATTTAATTAAGGAAATCTGGCGAAACCTCAAGCGTGAATAATTCCGTTAAAAAACATTTTGAGTAATTTTGAGAACATTTGCTTCTACAAGAACTCACTGAATTGAGTCACATGACCTACGTTTCTTAATCTTAAATGTTGACAGGAACGTGAGCTTTCAGTTGTGGCTCTAATTGTGAATTAAATCGTTTATCTTTATTCTTCTATACCAAACAGCACGGCGTTTTAACACAGCAACCATTAGGAGAATTTAGGAACCAAATACACAATTTGGCAGGGTCGCATTTCCTTATAGCTAAAGCCTTTTTACCATATCTCGTACTGAATGAAGGTAAGACCCGAACCGATTGCACTTTTCATTTTGTTTTTTTGTTTTTTTACTCTGAGTTGAATTTCATTTTATATTTAAGAATTTAAAATGTCTATATATAGAATAGTTATAACGATACAACAATCAGCTCGGGTTTTTAGCAAAAAATGTTTAAATGCTTCTATTATTTTCAAATTTATGTGGCAGAAGAGAAATCCTCGTCAGTTTATGGGGTTCTCCAAAAAAGGTTCATTTGAAGAACCCTCTGATAAAAAAGGTTGATAAAAACCATTTTCACCACAGGCTGTTCCTGAACCCTTTTTAAATGAAGTTTCAAAATTCATTCCGGTGCCTTCCAGCTTCGATGCAGCACGTTTTCCCTGAATTAGTATATCATTTTGGAATTCAAATATTGCAGATATACTTATCTGTCCCATTTTCGAGAATTAACATGATCCAATCGTTGCCATGGGCTCTTTGGGATGATCTTTATATCCACTTTCTTATAATTTTACATTAACTCCCTCATGACTTTCAACGGAAAATGACCCTGGTAGAACATGGACTCCATATTGTCTTAATGTCGGAGTGACTTCGTCAGAACTATACCTCATGAAAAGGGGGACTTCGCAGTAGTCAGAAACGAGTTTCTTTCGTTTTGAAGAGATCATTTTCCCTTGGCAATAATGGACCAAAATTAGATATCGTGCCGGGGATTTTCAGCACATCCAATTTGTATATCCGCGTGAGTGGCTCGGCTTTTCGGGAACACATCGAAGGACACATAGTGTCAGTTAACATAGTCCTCGAGTTTCCCCCCTGTCATAAGTTATGAAAATAAATTGAATATTCCGTTTTATTCTGCCCTCGAAGATCCAGTCTACTTTGAGGTGTTTCCCTTGGCTTTTCACCATAGACCGACCCCTATGATTCTAGAAAGTCCTACGGCTGGCATAATTGCTGTTTGGAGTTTGGATGGGATATTGTGCTTGACATGGCTGCCAATAGACCAATGGATTGCTAACAGTGCGCGTTGAGTCAGTATGATAAATTCATGGGACAAATCAAGCTGCCACTGGCATATTCTAACCAAACATGGGACAAGTCAAGCTGCCACTGGCATATTCTAACCAAACATGGGACAAGTCAAGCTGCCACTGGCATATTCTAACCAAACATGGGACAAATCAAGCTGCCACTGGCATATTCTAACCAAACATTGGACAAGTCAAGCTGCCACTGGCATATTCTAACCAAACATGGGACAAGTCAAGCTGCCACTGGCATATTGTAACCAAACATGGGACAAGTCAAGCTGCCACTGGCATATTGTAACCAAACATGGGACAAGTCAAGCTGCCACTGGCATATTGTAACCAAACATGGGACAAGTCAAGCTGCCACTGGCATATTCTAACCAAACATGGGACAAGTCAAGCTGCCACTGGCATATTCTAACCAAACATGGGACAAGTCAAGCTGCCACTGGCATATTCTAACCAAACACGGGACAAGTCAAGCTGCCACTGGCATATTCTAACCAAACATTGGACAAGTCAAGCTGCCACTGGCATATTCTAACCAAACATGGGACAAGTCAAGCTGCCACTGGCATATTCTAACCAAACATGGGACAAGTCAAGCTGCCACTGGCTTATTCTAACCAAACATGGGACAAGTCAAGCTGCCACTGGCATATTCTAACCAAGCATGGGACAAGTCAAGCTGCCACTGGCATATTCTAACCAAACATGGGACAAGTCAAGCTGCCACTGGCATATTCTAACCAAACATGGGACAAGTCAAGCTGCCACTGGCATATTCTAACCAAACACGGGACAAGTCAAGCTGCCACTGGCATATTCTAACCAAACATTGGACAAGTCAAGCTGCCACTGGCATATTCTAACCAAACATGGGACAAGTCAAGCTGCCACTGGCATATTCTAACCAAACATGGGACAAGTCAAGCTGCCACTGGCATATTCTAACCAAACATGGGACAAGTCAAGCTGCCACTGGCATATTCTAACCAAACATGGGCCAAGTCAGGCTGCCACTGGCATATTCTAACCAAACATGGGACAAGTCAATCTGCCACTGGCATATTCTAACCAAACATGGGACAAGTCAAGCTGCCACTGGCATATTCTAAGCAAACACTGGCGTCACTAGGATATATCACTTAAACAAGCGTCACATTCAGTGTGATAATTTGCTAATTTATATTTAATTAGATTTGTCCATACGTCAGACAATTTGGGGTCCGTGATGTATGGTGACTGATAAGGGACATCGCTGCATTGTCTCAGGCATGTGATTGGGTAACACGAAGGCAGGATGCGAAGGCGCGAGGCTAGGGTGCGAAGGCAGAATGCGAAGTGCGAAGGGAGGATGCGAAGTGCGAAGTCCAAACGTGAAGCCAGGGTGCGAAGCGCGAAGGCAGGATGCGAAGCGCGGAGTCCAAACACGAAGGCAGGATGCGAAGCGTGAAGCCAGAATGCGAAGGCATGATGCGAAGCTCGAAGGCAGGATGCGAAGGCGCGAGGCCAGGATGCGAAGTGCGAAGGCAGGATGCGGAGCGCGAAGTCCGAACACGAAGGCAGGATGCGACGCGAATGCATGATGCGAAGGCAGGATGCGGAATGCGAAGTCAGGATACGAAGGCAGGATGCGAAGTCAAAACAGACGCCACTGCGCATGACCCGATGAAAGCCAGACCAGGCCGCCATTTTGCGTTCTTTGGAATTTTGAATGAATGGATGAACTTTATTCTCATTAGTCAGGATACAGAGTATGGAGATGAACATGAACACATATACGATAATAATATGGCCGGAAATTTTACACAACGTTGGAAAACATACAATAAGTGTTTCACAGAAACCAAGCGTAATAGTACTACAAATCATACTGTATCACAGAAACTTAATATATTAAATACCGGTAGGCCTGTATATAATTTTATCACAGGAACCGAATTTGATTCAAAAATATGGAGGTCGACAAATGATGTTGGACGCAAAATTTAAACTAAACGAGAAAAAAAAATAAAGGATCAAATTTTGAAAGCTGCAGCCTCGATAATAAATTTGGCTGAATCAATCAGTTGTCGACAACAATCTCTCAATAATAAGAATCCTGGAAATTTTCAACTTGGTGATATATGTAAAATAATACTTGAGTATATACTTAAGACGAAAATTACATAGACCAGGACATTCTAATTTGAAGTGAAATTCGCCACCAATCTTCTCTGTGTTGCAAAATTTACAGACACGTGAATCTAATAAAGTGTTATCATAACGACCTCTTTCAATTGGTAGGCAGTGGCTAGATGTTCAGAATTTACAAATAGCAAGTTTGAAGGCAATCTCACCAAGTAATTTTCAAAATTGAATTCAGTTGAATTTTGGAAAGGTATACGTATTCTTTAACTACTGGAAAGATAGCTATCAAAGGGTGATAGGAAGACTCGGGATTCACATCATAGGTTTTTTACAATGCTAAACCATAACATATAGAACAATAGTGTCATCACAGCCAATTCTCAATAGAGGCTTAAAATAGATTTTTACTGCACCCCCAGTGCAGTAAAAAGGTTTGTGAGTAGAGGTTTGGCATATTTTTTTTAGAGATATACCTTTCTAGTACCAGGAAAACCATATTTGCGATTTTGTATCACGGTCAGAGCTAGATTTCGGGGTTTGAAGAGGTGGCTCTGGAAAAAACTTAGTGAATTAAAAGAATGAGGTAGGCGTACTAAAATTTCCATAACTTTGTCATTTGTTAGTCAATATGCTATATTTTATCATACATGTGATCGACAGTAACCAGACATCCTACATAATACCAAAAAAATCATTGGCGAATAAACGATGGCATTGCTGAGGGGCCGTATCCAAATATCAGATAAATTCATCATTTTTCTCATATAATGAAATAAAAAGTATTTTTGTAGTGAACGCACCTGGACAGTTTTAAGCCAAATTGACTAATAATAGTGTGACGGGGTATGGAGAGCTATGTCTGAAATTTTCAGCCATGTCGGACATCTCAGCAAAACCACTGACAGGGGCCGCGGGGCTGTACCCCCCCCCCCCCCTCCCCCGCCCCCACTTCTTCAGACGTCTATTATTTTTAAAATTATTTTGCAAACGTAAAGATCGACAACCATCCAACTGGTAAACAACTCGTCTGTTTACTGCATAACTAAATGAACAGTTTCCCGATTAAAATACCCGGGGGTAAATCAGTGCATGATCAGATATTCATTATGTAAAGTTGATCTCAGCGCTGTCACGGGCAAATAATCCGAACAAGAAAAAAATGAAAAAATGGCGCTTTTGTTTGTGGCCACAGATGAATATTTAGATCGTCATGGCATGGAATACATCTTGGCACTGGCTCCTTTTTAGTAAATGTTCGTGAGTTAATCGTGTATGGCTGATTCTACATTGCCTGATCATGGTTTGGTCGAAACGTTTCTGGCTGTTCAGATAAGTATAGCTTACAGTTTTTTTGAACTCCTGAAGTTTGTTATTATTCACAGCATCCCATAAAGATTGAAACAGCCGTCTCACATAAGTACAGATAGAGGGTCTGAAATCGCTGTATGGGATTCCAACAGGATCAACCTTGTCATCTAGGGCTGCCATAGCCACCCTATCAGCCTCAGTATTACCTATGATGCCAACGTGACTAGGCAACCAACAAAACCAATATCAATCTTTTGATCAAATCTACAGTCATGTAGTTGTAGAATACTCAAGATAGTGGGATGAGTCGAAGTTCCACTTTTAATCGCTTGGAGGCATGACAGTGAATCTGAGAATATGATATATTTTTTTCATTTTACTGGACCCAATACCTTCTAAAGCCAACAATATGGCTTTTGCCTCTGCAGTGAATATCGAACTTTCACCTGGTAGTCGACAGGGTTTAGTTTTGGCACGTGCCACTCTCTCGCCATCTTTAGATCCGTCTGTATAAATAGCCTTATGCGACCTGTATTTCTCTCTCAGTAGACCAAATTCTTGTGTATACAAGAGCTGGCTTTTTATATTTTGTTAGAGACATATCTACTTCTGGCTGAGCTAACTGCCATGGTGGAATTGGCAAGAGCTTGTTATTTAACTAAGTTTAATACCAGCTGCTACAATGCGTGGTTTCATACGAATTCCAAGAGGTGGATTAATGGAAGGTTTCTTCAAATAGAGATCCGCGAACTGAGATTTGAAAACACAGTTATATGCAGGATTCGAGTGATTTGATCGCAATTTTGTGATATATTGCAATGATAGTTTAATTCTTAGAAGTTCTGAAGGAAATTCATCTGCTTCGACATAAAAGCTTTCTTTAGGGAATGTTCTGAACGTTCCAAGGCAAAGTCTTAATCCTTGATGGAGAATAGGATCTAGATTGGCCAAGTTTGACTTGCTTGGACCATTGTAAACAATAGAGCCATAATCAAGTTTGGAACGAACAAGTGATCGATGTAAATGGAGAAGTTTTTGCTGATCTCCTCTCCACTTATGGTTGGCAACTACCTTCAGCAAATCAAGAGCTTTCGTGCACTTAGCTTTCAAGCAATTTATATGCGATTTGAATGTTAGTCGGTGGTCAAACAACATTCCTAAGAATTTGACCTCTTTTACCACTTTGATTTGATCTCAGTTCCATCTAATGTTAGTACTGGAATTTTTGTGCTGGAAATATTTCCTGCAGAAGTGTATACAGTTTGTCTTAATTCTGGAGAATTTGAAGCCATTTTCTGAACACCATTTCTGAATTCAATTCGGACAAATTTGTAATGTTCTCTCAATATTGCGTATACTTTTTCCACTGCACGAAATGTTGAAATCGTCCACAAAGTGTGAACCATCAATTGATTTTTCAAAACTTCCGCCAAGCTGTTGATCTTGATACTAAACAGAGTAGTAGACAAAATACTACCCTGTGGAACATCTTGATCTTGGTCGAAATGATCAGACATGGTTGTACCCAACCGAACTTGGAATTGTCTATCATTCAAAAAGTTGAATATGAAAGTGGGTAAACGGCCCTTTAATCCCATAGTGTGAAGGTCTTTTAGAATCCCGTATTTCCATGTAGTATCATAGGTTTTTTCTAAATCAAAAAAGATGGAAACTACATGTTCATTCTTGGCGAAAGCATTCTTGACATAGGAATCTAATCTGACTCAATGGTATGGTCAATGGTACTTCTATTTTTACAGAAACCACATTGAATATCAGTAAGTTTCTTTTCAGTTTCTAGGTACCAAACAAGGCCATGCGTTCCATTGTTTTACAAACACAGCTAGTCAGTGAAATCGGACGATAATTACCAGGGTCTGTATGGTTACGGCCAGGCTTTGATACTGGCATAACGATGGTATTATGCCATGACGGTGGAAAGTCTTCTCTTGACCAAAGTCGGCCAGGCTTTGATACTGGTATAGCGATGGCATTATGCCCTGACGGTGGAAAGTCTTCTCTTGATCAAAGTCTGTTGAATATGCGTAATAGAATTCCGATAAATTTCGTGGAAAATGGCTTTTGGTTCAACACTATTTCGAAACGTAACAATATGTACTTGCCATAAATTGTATGCATATAGAACCATCAACCGCATACCCATCTCGTTGAGTTTCAACACAGCCCATTCCAAGACCAAATTAGGCTAATATATAATGGCACAGATATGTTGTATGTATTTCGTATGTTTTGGATGTTATTTATGTATATCATTTATATGTGTCTAGATGTGCGTATTTGTTCATAATTTGCATCATACTGCTATTATGTCATGTATGTTACGTGTACATATTTGAACGAATAAAAATAAAAAAATAAAAAAGTGTTACAGGCCACCTTCACCATAATGTATCAATTACCATGGACTTGTACATGTATCACATTCATATTGAATGGTGATGGCTGATGAGAATATTGCCCATATGGAACAAATGGCTGGATTCCAGCAAATAAAAAGTTCATGTTAATCATAAACAACATACAATTAATAATACTATCAAATAATTATGTATATTCCTTGTCGGCATCAATATAATACAGACAATATTATGACTGAATCATGGTATAAACAGATATTCAAGGGTATATATGTCTACACTAAACTGAAGGAGACCCATGATGCGTATTATATTATGTTGTAAAACTTCACTTGCTAATCTCGATTATGTTGCTTATTGTGAAAATAAATGAAGTGATGAAAATAAATTTAGTATGATTACCCATTACCCTCAAATTAGAAATATCTTCAGCAGCTAAAGTTAAGCCAATCATAACAATATATAACACCATGGTATTGTTGTAATATCACCCAGGTATTGATCTTTGGTTAAGAATGTAATGATATACATATACCTGTTCTTTGTGTTATTCTGTATGCAGTTCATTCTGTATGTATTTTATACATGTACATATACCAGAAGTGGAATTGAAATTTGAATAAAATAATCAAAAAAAACAAACAAACAAAAATATAAAAAATAAAAAATAAAAAGCATGAAGTTCCTCAATTGTAAACATAGCGTTATAGCCTTCATGGTTACCGGAGGGGAATTTAATTTCATTTTTCTCTTCTCTTTTCTGGAAACTTTGAAATTTAGGTACATAATTATCTGACAAGTTTTTGGCAATTGTTTCGCCTAGATTATTTGCAATCTCTACACCTGATTTCCATCGTTGAGATGAGGAACATGACTTGGAGCTTTTACATTTTATTCTTTGGATCATATTCCAAACTTTTGTTATAGGAGTATGTGTATTGATCTTAGAAACATAATTTTCCCAAGAATCACGTTGGTTCTGTTTCATGGTCCTACGATGGGTGTTGAATGAATATATCCTCGTGTTAAGCATCATGTGTGCTATCAGTATCTGGCTCTGAAATAAACCACTAAGGACATTTGATCATCGTTGGTTTATCAGCTTTGTAAATATTTTAAATTTAGTTGACTTGTTTTTGGATTTTTATGTTAATGACTCGTGAAATTCTAAGTTTAATTTCATTGTGGGTTATGATTTTTTAACACAAACTGACTTATTTAACTAAAGAAATGTGCCGATTTATATATAAGTTTGTGTAAAGCGTAATTAATTGGTATAATTTGGTAAGATTATGTGCAGTTTTGTTTTTGGTAGAACTGCATTGCTAAAATGATTTTTAGAAATGATCTCTTAATTATCAGCATGGTGTTAGGGAGCTTCTTGAAATTGGAGCATACTAGGAACTGGCATAAGGCATTCCAAACAGAGTGGCATGGTGCGCCGTGTTGGAACTCCTAGGAACTCCATGCCATAGAGTTTGGAACTCGGCAGAAAAAGGATGGCTTATTCCATACCATGCAACAGCATGGGGGGGAAGGCCTAACTGGAACTCTAAGCCATCCATACCAGAACACCAAACTGGGCATGGTGTATCCCATTTGAATAACCGACATATGCCATCCCTACCAGGGAACTCAGTTCCTAATTTCAAGAAGCTCCCGTAGCTTAATTTATTCCTATTTGCCCTGTATGTTGGGTTCCAGACACACAGTAATTATTGGAATTATGAGATGGCCCCTAAGTTTAATTGTTCCTTTGAAATGACTGAAATGTGACACAATCGTTTTAATTAGATTTGTATGCCATTAGGATTGTAATTTGTTGATATTTTGGGTATGAGACCATATCAGATCGTACAGGTGCACGTTACAAGTTTAACTGAAATTTCTTCATTTGCACACACCTATGTTTATAGTGTGACTTTTTAGAAAAGTTATCATTCTAGAATGCTGAATTGTTCCCCCGTAGCTCTCCGTATCCAGTTGAATTGATTTGCATATATTCTCCAGATATACTTGACATCTATGCCCTGTAAAAAAACTTTGGAATTAATTTAAGCTAAATATAACGTATTTTATTGAAATTTGCAAACGACCCCCTGCAGAAGCAAAAAAAATTGTTTAAATGATCATTTTTATAAATAAGCATGATTCCTGTTTCATTGTGCTTAAATCTACACTACAGGAAAGCAAATCGACCTACAATTAACAATTCTAGAGAAGTTTCGGTACCCCTACCCCCTCTCCATAAATCGTGACAATTTCTTCAGAGGCATCTTTTTAAACGCCTATACCTCAGCTCTGACCGTGATACAAGATGGCAAACATGGGTTTCCTGGTACTATAAGGCCATATCTTTTATAAAAACATACCAAACCTTTACTCACAGGGGGGTGCAACAAAAATCTTATTTTGACATTTCGCTACTAGACTAATTAGGATGGGTGTGGGGTAGAAATGCCGTCTATCTGCTCATGCGCATTCGACAAAAAGGTATTTGAATGGGTGTTTTGAGGTAGAGATAGGCCATATTGGTCCGATTGGGCCATATGAGGTCTTATTTTGAAACTCTCTTGTGGTAGCGCCAGATTGGATTGATGGTAGTCCATTTTCATCATTCTGCGCATGCACAGTCTGGTAGTAGTATGGAAAGCGGATATTTTGGAGGTGCGCAGGGGTCTGTTTAGGCGATAGAGGGGTATATCTCATCCAAATATAGTGTGTAGGGTGGAGAGCTCTCGTGGTGTATACGAGATTGGTGGCATTATAAGTAGGAATGGTAGCGAAAATGGTCATTTTGGGGGTGCGTGGAGGCGATTTTGAGTGGTTTAGTGACGATTCTTGATTCTAATAGGCCGCGCAGGATGTCAAATAGAGGTCATCGGTGTGTAGACTACGACTTGAGGGTTGCCCCCGTCATCTGTGACGTCATTGATGACGTCATCAGTTGTAGTAGTAGCCAAAGCGGGCATTTTAGGGGTGTGAAGGGACGTGTTCGGGCGATCGGGGGCCATCCTTCCCAATGAACCGTGCGGGGTATCCTATTGTAGCTATCGTAGGGTAGGGTCAGGCTGGGGTGTTTCAAATCACGTCAATCTGCGCATGCGCAGTTGAGGTATACTAAAGAAAAATGGCATTGAAATGGACGTTTTGGGGTAGAGATGGACCATTCCTAGTCCGAATGGGTCGTGTGTGGGCTTATTTTAAACTCTCTTGGGGTAGCGGCGGATTGAACTGGTGTGTAGTTCGTTTTTACCCCTCGGCCAATTTTGGCCATGGGGTATTGTCGTCGTCTTGTACCTCCGTGTGTCCAGACGTTCGTACGTCCGTACGTGAGCGAGATAGCCGGAAAAAGGTTCCACCGATGAATTCCCAATTTGGTATGCTTATTTACCTAGTCAAGGACCAGAAGCCTATTGAATTGGGACCTGATTGGGTGGAAACCTTGGCGGCCATCTTTAATTTTATGCGAAATGGATAATGATGCATATCTCGGAAACCGTTCAATACGAAAGTTGGTATACATCATCGATACATCAAGCAACTTTCAATGAATTACCAAACCGGCTTTCCTGATTAGCTGGATTCCCTGGAGGCCATCTTTAATTTATGCGAAATCGCTAATGATACATACCTCTGTTACCATTCAATTGTTTTATATGAAAGTTACATCATCGATACGTCCAGATACTTTGAATGTCGACCTGATTGACCGAAAACCTTGGCGGCCATCTTCAATTTATGCAAAATCATTAATGATCTCTATCTCTGATACCGTTGAAGTGCTCGATGTAAAATTTGGTATACATCATCGATGCATCAAGAGACTTACGATAAATGACAGTTCTGGTTTCTTTGATTGGGTGTAAACCTTGGTGGTCATCTTTAATTTATGCAAAATCTTTAATGATGTATATCTCTGATACCATTTCAGTGTTCTATACGAAACTTGGTATACAGCATCGATGTTTCAAGAGAATTGCAATGAATAACCACATCAATACCTCTGACTGGTGGGGAGGATGGGCGGCCATCTTTAATTTATGCAAAATCATTAATGATCTCTCTCTGATACCGTTGAAGTGCTGGATGTAAACTTTGGTATACATCATCGATGCATCAAGAGACTTACGATGAATGACAGATCTGGTTTCTCTGATTGGGCGGAAATCTTGACGGCCATCTTCAATTTATGCAAAATCTTTAATGATGTTTATCTCTGATACCATTTAAGTGTTCTATACGAAACTTGGTTTACAGTATCGATGTATAAAGAGACTTGCATTAATGAATAACCACATCAGTTCCTCGGAGTGGCGGAAGGATAGGTGGCCATTTTTAATTGACGCAAAATCAATAATGATCTCTATCTCTGATACTGTTCAAATGCGCAATGTAAAATTTGATATACATAATCGATGCATCAAGAGATTTATGTAATGAATACCGGTTTCTCTGATTGAATGGAAACCTTAGGGGCCATTTCTAATTGCAAATTTTTTGATAATCTGTATATTTGTCACTTGACTGCTTGGTGTTCCTGACATATTGGTTCAAGTTGAATAAATTATGAATGGCTGGCGCCCAGAGCCGAGGGATTTTCAGGTGGGCGGCTTCGTATTATCATTCTGAGCTTGCGCAATCTGGCAGTAATATAGAAAGCGGCATCTGAGGTGGGGGGTTGGGGTCGATTTGGTCATTTATGGTTCAAATATACCATGTGGGTGAGCTCTTGTGGTGTAGAAAACGACTTGAGGGGTGTCCACGTCATCTTTGGCGCCATTGATGACGTCATCAGTAGTGAAGAAAGCGTCGCTCGAGTGCACACTTGAGACATGGCTACACACTATACACTAACCCATAGAGGTTGACTCGTGGACATTGTGTCCAGAACTTATGAGCTCAGGTAGTAGGAGAGAAAGTAAGCTTTTGGATGTGCACATGACACTGAGCAGCTTCATGCAGCCTGGATTTGGGTACATGGTCGTCGTAGGGTAGGGATATTATACGCATGAGTTAGATGGGGTCATATTGAAGTTCCTGATGGAATGTCAGCGTGGGTGCGCGCGTGTGTGTGTGTGTGTGAAGGCGAGTCGGCCAATGAGTGATTGAGTGTGAGTCAATGAGTCAGTGATTGAGGCGTACTCAACGTTTGCCAAACGCCTTTCTTACCGCAGTTATGCTGGTGAGTGAGTGATACATCTCCAAGGTCCACGAGTCAACCCTTATGGGCGACGCGACGTTCAAGCGAGGCTTTCTCTGCTACTGATGACGTGATCAGTGACGTCGCGGATGACGTGAACATCTCTCAAGTTTTATTCTACACCACAATAACTCCCCACCCCACATGGTATATTTGGGCCATGGATGGCCCGCCTCGACCCCAAATTGGAGCGATTTGCAAGAGGTGGGAAAAATTGACGACGTCTGGCGACTATAAAGCAACCATATGACTATACAGGAAAACATCCTTCGGCGCCCAACATTCAGGCCCGAGAATTCGGAGGATTCTCGGACGTAGCCTTAGCATCTCAGCTGCGCTTTTATTGCAGCTGTTCATGTGGAGATTATGAAGTACGACGTCTTACGGCTTGAATTCCCCATCATACTCCCACCTCAAATGCCCGCTTTCTATACAACTGTCAGAATGCGCATGTGCATATTGATGAGAACGGACTACACACCAGTCCAATCCGACGCTGCCCCAAGAGAGCTTCAAAATAGGAACTCAAACGACCCATTCGGACTATGAAGGGTCCATCTCCACCCAAAAACGTCCATTCAAAAACCATCTTTCTATACTACAACCCAACCGCGCTTGCGCAGATTGACTTGACTTTCAATAGACAAAAAAGGCCCAAGTCTGACTACCCCACGCGAGCTACAATAGGATACCCCACACGGTCCATTGGGACCAAGGATGATCCCTCGATCGCCCTGCGCTGCGGTGGTCTAATGGTTAGAGCGTCGGCCTCGTAAGCGGTAGGTACTGGGTTCGATCCCAGGCCGAGTCATACCTAAGACTGGAAAAATGGAACTTGTTGCTCCCTCGCTTACGCTCAGCATTAAGAGGATAGAACAAGGACTGGTTCGCTCGGTGTCAGTATAATGTGACTGAGTGGGGTGTCATGTCTGCCTACGGCATGATATTTCAGTGGGACAGCACTATAAAATGGCAGCATTAGATCTGCTCTGTTACAAGTAGGTACCCCTGCCCCTCCCCCTCCCCTCCCTTTCCTTCCCCGTCGTGATATAGCTGAACAAATGTTGAAAGCGACGTTAAACCCTATTCACTCACTCACTCGATCGCCCGAACACGCCCTTTCACACACCCAAATTGTCCGCTTTGGCTACTACTCCTACTGTTAACGTCACAAATGTCACAGATAACGTGAACATCGCTCAAGTCGTGGTCTACACAACGAGGGCTACAAGATCATACCTCAAACGTCGCATTCGGATCAAGGATGGTCCCTCAATCACTCAACAGACCCCCACGCCCCTCAAGAATGACCGCTTTACTTAATACGGCCAGACTGCGCATGCGCAGAATAATGAAAACGTACTCAACACCAGTCCAATTCGACGCTACCCCAAGAGAACATCCCGCGGGCCAATCGGACCACTATGGGTTCATCTCGACCTCAAAACGTCCATTCCAATGCCCCTTTTCTACTGGGCTGCACGGATAGACGATCGGGTTGGACGCTCCCCCACGAGAGCTTCACACTGATACCTCCCACGACTCATTCGGACCACGGATGGTTTACCTCGACCCCTAAACGTCGCTTCCAGTGCCCTTTTCCCAAAATTTCCTGTCTGCGCATGCGCAGAATGTTGAAAACGGGCGACACACTAGCCCAGTTGAATGGACCCCCGTGTGAGCTACACATTGACACCTCATACGGCCCAATCGGACCATTATTGGCCCACCGCGACCCAAAAACGTCAACTCGAATGTCCTTTTTCTACTGCGCATGCACAGAATAACGTCAGTTCCAATCCAGCCCCATCCAGTTGGACGCTCCCCTACGAATGCTTCACGATGACACCTCGCACGACCCAATCGAACCAATATGAGTCAGTAGTATATAACAACCCGATTGAATCAACTTGAGGGTTGTTTTTGAGGTAATTTGCGGAGGAAACGTGGAGGAGAGATGCGGAGGAGAGGTCAAGTGCACTTTTGTTCCGGCAGAATGACCAAAAAGCTGCCTCCAACACAGGAGAGTTCCAATTGTTGCAGGGAATGTATTCATCCGCGGTGATGCGGTTTTGGCGGTGATGCGGTCTCGGGAAAAAGCTTCCGCGGAGAAAAAGTAGTCCCTAGATAAAATGGTCCGATTGGGTCGAGTGAGGTATCAAAGTGAAGCATTCGTGAAGGGGCATCTAATGGACTGGGTGTGGGGTTGAAATATCGGCATTCTGCGCATGCGCGGTGGCCAAAGGGTATGGAAATAGACGTGTTGGAGCTAGGGGAGTCCTTAATGGGCCGATGGAGTCATATGAGGTATCAAAGTGAAGCATTCGTGAAGGGGCATCTAATGGGCTGGGTGTGGGGTTGAAATATCGGCATTCCGATAGCTGCGCGCGACCAAAGGGTAGTAACACAGCCGCTTGGTTAGAGTCCCTAATAATGATGGAGTCGGCGAGGTAATGCGAAGCATCTGTGAAGGACTTCACTGACCGCGGTTGAAATATCGGCATTCTATGACAAAGTGTGGCCAAAGTGTATGAAAATAGACGTTTGGGGGATCTAGATCCCCACGGGTCGATGGGGTCGAGTGAGGTATCAAAGTGAAGCATTCGTGAAGGGGCATCTGATGGGCTGGGTGTGGGGTTGAAGTATCGGCATTCTGCGCATGCGCGGTGGCCGAAGGGTATGCAAATAGACGTTTTGGAGCTAGTGGAGCCCCTAATGGTCCAATGGGGTCATATGAGGTATCAAAGTGAAGCATTTGTGAAGGGGCATTTGACTGGACTAGCGGCTCGGGCGTTGTCACCATTCTGCGCATGCGCAGACAGGGAATTGTGGGAAAAGGGTATGAAAATAGACGTTTTGGAGCTAGGGGAGCCACTAATGGTCCAATGGGGTCGAGTGAGGTTTCAAAGTGAAGCATTCGTGAAGGGGCATTTGACTGGACTAGCGGCTCGGGCGTTGTCACCATTCTGCGCATGTGCAGACAGGGAATTGTGGGAAAAGGGTATGAAAATAGACGTTTTGGAGCTAGGGGAGCCACTAATGGTCCGATGGAGTCGTATGAGGTATCAAAGTGAAGCATTTGTGAAGGGGCATCTGATGGGCTGGGTGTGGGGCATGCGCGGTGGCCAAAGTGTATGAAAATAGACGTTTTGGAGCTAGGAGAGCCCCTAATGGTCCAATGGGGTCATATGAGGTATCAATGTGAAGCCTATGTGAGGGGGCATCTGACTGGACTAGCGGCTCGGGCGTTGTCACCATTCTGCGCATGCGCACACAGGGAATTGTGGGAAAAGGGTATGGAAATAGACGTTTTGGGATCTAGGGGAGCCCCTAATCGGCCGATCGAGTTGTATGAGGTATCAATGTGAAGCCTATGTGAAGGGGCATCCAGTCATGGGTGGGTGCATGTAAAATCTTTCCTGAAAAAAACCCCGGAACACGGACTTTATCGAAAAATCCGCGAAAATGCTTATATGGGGTATGGGGGGTATATAGGTCGCCGGGATTAACGGGGCTTGCCTATCAATAGAGTTATCTGCCCCTAGTTCCAGGGTGGGTGTATGTAAAAATTTTCGTGAAAAAATACGGAACACGGACTTTATCCTAAATTACGGAAAATGGCTATATGGGGTATGGGGGGTATAGGATCATCCTGGGAAACCTACTTCTCGACATTTGCGGTATAGGTTGTGGGGTCTCGTTTTCTTAGTCTCGTCAAGACAAACATGATAGGAAGTGTCGCGGAGTGAATCGTTGAAATTTTTGGAAACAGTTCAGGGAGACCCATATAGTTCCATACTAGGGGTATAGGACCGATTGTTTGCCCCACTGGGAAACCCACTTCTATACATTTGCGGTATGGTTGTTTGGATTTGTTTTCTTAGTCTCGTCAAGACAAACATGATAGGAAGTGTCCCAGCACAAAACGGTGAAATTTTTGAAAAAAGTCACCGAGACCCATATAGACCCATATAGGCCCATACTGGGGTATAGGACCGATGTTTGTCCCACTGGGAAACCTACTTCTAGACATTTGCGGTAGGGTTGTTTGGATTTGTTTTCTCGGTCTCGTCATTTAGAACACGATAGAAAGTGTCCCGGAGCGAAATGGTGAAATGTTTGAAAAAAGTCACCGAGACCCATATAGACCCATATAGTCCCATACTGGGGTATAGGACCGATGTTTGTCCCACTGGGAAACCCACTTCTAGACATTTGCGGTATGGTTGTTTGGATTTGTTTTCTTAGTCTCGTCAAGACAAACATGATAGGAAGTGTCCCGGCACGAAACGGTGAAATTTTTTAAAAAGTTTGAGCAGCCCCATATAGACCCATATAGACCCATATGCTGGGATATAAGCCCAATGTATGTATAAATCCATACGGGGTGGAGATGTTGTAGTCTAGGTGAGTCCCTGGTGGTCCAATGGGGCCGTATGAGGTCTTATTTTGAAGCTCTCATGCAGGAGCACCTGACTACACTAATGGTTCGTACGTTGTCAATAGTTTGCGCATGCGCAGCCTGGCCGTAGTATAGAAAGCAGGCATTTTTGGGGGTATGTGGGTGTGTGTTTGGGGTAGAGATGGGCTATTCACGGTTCGAATGGGTCGTGGAAGGTGTCAAAGTGAAGCTTGTGTGGGGTAGAGTCAGAATGGCGTGTTTTTAAATGCAACTCGTGTCAATCTGCGCATGCGCAATTGGGTGTAGTAAGTAAAGTGGCCATTTTGGGGGTGTGTGGAGGTGAGTTTGGTGTCGAGGTGGACCATCCTTGGTCCGAATGCGTCCTGGGAGGTGTCCTTTTGTAGCTCTCGGGATGTAGACCCCGATTTGAGGGATGTTCCCGTCATCTGTGACGTCATCGATGACGTCATCAGTACGAGTAGTAGCGAAAGTGTGCATTTTGGGGCAGTGAAGGAAGGTATTTGGGGTAGAGATGCTCCATTCTCAGCCCGAATGCGTCGTGTTGGGTGTCATCTTGTAGTTCTCGGGGTGCAGACCCCGATTTGAGGGATGTTCGCGTCATCTGTGACGTCATTGGTGACGTCATCAGTAGGAGTAGTAGCGAAAGTGAGCATTTTGGGGCAGTGCAGGAAGGTATTTTGGGTAGAGAGGGGTCATTCTCAGTCCGAATGCGTCGTGGGAGGTGTCATCTTGTAGTTCTCGGGGTGCAGACCCCGATTTGAGGGATGTTCGCGCCATCTGTGACGTCATTGGTGACGTCATCAGTAGGAGTAGTAGCGAAAGTGAGCCTTTTGGGGCAGTGAAGGACGTTATTTGGTGTAGAGATGGACCATCCGCGGTGCGAATGCGTCATGGGATGTGTCATGTGAGGCCACTTCCGCTTCCGTTCACGTGACCGGAACTGACCTTTGACCCCGCCGCGCGCGGTGTAAAGGTTTCCACCGCGGTGGAAACCTTTGCGCGTCGGGGTCAAAGGTCAGTTCCGGTCACGTGAACGGAAGCGGAAGTGACCTCACAGAGGTCATATGCAAATGTCACTTCCGAGCTCTGAGCTCCACAGGCTTTGAGCTCCAAGTGCTCCGATCCAAGAAACCCACTCGCAAACACACACATACACACACAGAGGCATACATACACACACACACATACACACGCACTTGCACGCACACGCATACACCCAGACACACACGCATACACACAGGCGCATACACACACATACACGCTGCACACACACACACACACACACACACACACATACACACACATACATACACGCAAGCATACACACACACACACATAAACCCACACGCACATACAAGCATACACACACACACACAGACGCATACACACATGCATACACACACAATATGACTATTCACATGCAGGACATGAGAGCTTCTGGACATGGACCTGATAGAAGTCCGGAATGGTGGATCATTCGTAAACATCCGGGCACTTTTACATCCGGGTACATCCGGGTTCTTGTACATCCGGTCTCTTGTCAATGACGTCCGCGCCTACTTCCGGGTACTTCTATCCGGGTCCTTCAGCTGTGTGTTGTAATTCCATACGGGTACCGAAAAGACACGGAGGTGACCAATACACACGCGTAACGTGAAGTACCCGGATGCACGCGCGGACCGCGTCGAAAGACTACCGTAGGGACCCCAAGTCCCCGAGGTATGGAAAAATCCGGTGCTTATCGATTGGCTGATTGTTCGACCGCTGATTGGTTCTTTTTCTCGACCGCTGATTGGTCCAAATGGAACTGCCCATCCTTCCCAGGTTAATCTAGAATCCTACCAAGCTCGTAATCACCGCCACATCACGCATACACACATACACGCATACACACACGCACACACATACACACAGACGCATACACGCACTCGCGTACACACACAAGCATACACATACACACGCACGCATACACACACGCATACACACTCTCGCAAGCACACACAGACGCATACACACACACGCATACACACACACATACACACGTCCACACACACACACACACACACACATACACGCACACACAGATGTATACACACTGACGCACACATGCATACGCACAATATGACTGACCATTCACATGCAGGCCATGAGAGCTTTTTGACCTGGGCCTGATAGAAGGCCGGGATGGTGGAACATTCGTGAACATCCTAGGGTACATGGTGCACCACAGGAGCGTGCACCTGTTTCACGTCCGCGCCTACATCATGTTTCCACCGTCATCGCCCTATATTGGACTTGTACAATTTCCGACTGACTGGCCTCGCCCGTCTACGCAGCTACGTGGAAGCCATCTTCAATGACCAACCTACGTCCTTCACATTAAATGTAGCATTTGGGTACATCTTATGCCATAAGATGACGGGTGAATTGCGCTATTTCTATTCCAGTGCCATCAATCCAGTGTACGACCATCCTTTCACAATCACCAATCGGGCGTCGCTAGAGACGATGCTGGCCCAACTGGACACTGTGGATCCCTTGGAATGGGCCTATGAACAGCGCCCCAACACCAAGTGGATAGTGGAGATAATGACCAATGTTACGTTCTTCGTGGTTAAACTGATCACCACCCCCATCGGATGAAAGTATTCACCCATGCACTGATAGATACTCAGAATGCGCAAACAACTATCTGAGGATATGTTGCCTCAACGGTATCCTGGCCTGCCCGACGATGATTAGAATAAACGGTTCAGAGCGAACATGGCCGAAGATGGAACTTTCTGAAATGGAGACTCCTGATTGGACAAGAATACATCTAACGGACAGGAACGAATATGAAACATGCAAATGGCGGCCTCTGATTGGACAAGAATCTTCTTGAATTGTAAATATACCCAACGCGGCTCCCCCAGCGTGGGTATGATGTAACATTGGGGAGAATAAACTATATGAAAAAAACTTCTTGTTGTTGTTGTTCTCTCATGTGTCATTCTTGTTGTTGTTGTTCTCTCTCCGGTCTATATCATGGCGTCAAGGCGTTATGTTAGAGCGTTAAGGCGTAACTACAAGCGTTGACGGGCGTCACTGCATTTCGAAGAATTAGTGACAATTCCATGGAATATCTAGAAAATCAGAACTTCTGAGCTATTTCACCAGGGCGTTGAAGCGTTAAGCTTGGCGTTGACGGGCGTTGCTACAATATGACACCTCATACGACGCATTCGCACCGCGGATGGACCATCTCTACACCAAATAACATCCTTCACTGCTAAAAAAATGTCTACTTTCGCTACTACTCGTACTGATGACGTCACCAATGACGTCACAGATGCTGTGGATTTTCCTCAAATTGGGGTCTACAGCCCGAGAGCTACAACATGACACATCCCATGACACATTCGCACCGCGGATGGTCCATCTCTACACCAAATAACATCCTTCACTGCCCCAAAAGGCTCACTTTCGCTACTACTCCTACTGATGACGTCACCAATGACGTCACAGATGCTGTGGAGAGCCCTCAAATCGGGCTTTGCACCACGAGAACTACAAGATGACACCTCCCACGACGCATTCGGACTGAGAATGACCCCTCTCTACCCAAAATACCTTCCTGCACTGCCCCAAAATGCTCACTTTCGCTACTACTCCTACTGATGACGTCACCAATGACGTCACAGATGACGCGAACATCCCTCAAATCGGGGTCTGCACCCCGAGAACTACAAGATGACACCCAACACGACGCATTCGGTCTGAGAATGGAGCATCTCTACCCCAAATACCTTCCTTCACTGCCCCAAAATGCACACTTTCGCTACTACTCGTACTGATGACGTCACAGATGACGGGAACATCCCTCAAATCGGGGTCTACATCCCGAGAGCTACAAAAGGACACCTCCCAGGACGCATTCGGACCAAGGATGGTCCATCTCGACACCAAACTCACCTCCACACACCCCCAAAATGGCCACTTTACTTACTACACCCAACTGCGCATGCGCAGATTGACGCGAGTTGCATTTAAAAACACGCCATTCTGACTCTACCCCACACAAGCTTCACTTTGACACCTTCCACGACCCATTCGAACCGTGAATAGCCCATCTCTACGCCAAACACACACCCACCTACCCCCAAAAATGCCTGCTTTCTATACTACGGCCAGGCTGCGCATGCGCAGACTATTGACAACGTGCGAACCATTAGTGTAGTCTCCTGCATGAGAGCTTCAAATTAAGACCTCATACGGCCCCATTGGACCACCAGGGACTCACCTAGACTCCAACATGTCCACCCCGTATGGATTTATACATACATTGGGCTTATACCCCAGTATATGGGTCTATATGGGTCTATATGGAGCTCCTCGAACTTTTTCAAAAATTTCACCGTTTCGTGCCGGGACACTTCCTATCATGTTTGTCTTGACGAGACTAAGAAAACAAATCCAAACAACCATACCGCAAATGTCTAGAAGTGGGTTTCCCAGTGGGACAAACATCGGTCGTATACCCCAGTATGGGACTATATGGGTCTATATGGGTCTCGGTGACTTTTTTCAAAAATTTCACCGTTTCGCTCCGGGATACTTCCTATCATGTTCTAAATGACGAGACTAAGAAAACAAATCCAAACAACCCTACCGCAAATGTCTAGAAGTAGGTTTCCCAGTGGGACAAACATCGGTCCTATACTCCAGTATGGGCCTATATGGGTCATCCTCGCGAGCCATCGTATAGAGCCACAGGTTCTTCTGCGAAGTTTGATGTTTGACTTGACTTGGGAAGATGATATGGGTCTACATGGGTCTCGGTGACTTTTTTCAAACATTTCACCATTTCGCTCCGGGACACTTTCTATCGTGTTCTAAATGACGAGACCAAGAAAACAAATCCAAACAATCCTACCGCAAATGTCTAGAAGTAGGTTTCCCAGTGGGACAAACATCGGTCCTATACCCCAGTATGGGCCTATATGGGTCTATATGGGTTTCGGTGACTTTTTTCAAAAATTTCACCGTTTCGCTCCGGGATACTTCCTATCATGTTCTAAATGACGAGACTAAGAAAACAAATCCAAACAACCCTACCGCAAAATTTCACCGTTTTGTGCTGGGACACTTCCTATCATGTTTGTCTTGACGAGACTAAGAAAACAAATCAAAACAACCATACCGCAAATGTATAGAAGTGGGTTTCCCAGTGGGGCAAACAATCGGTCCTATACCCCTAGTATGGAACTATATGGGTCTCCCTGAACTTTTTCCAAAAATTTCAACGATTCACTCCGCGACACTTCCTATCATGTTTGTCTTGACGAGACTAAGAAAACGAGACCCACAACCTATACCGCAAATGTCGATGCGCATTCGACAAAAAGGTATTTGAATGGGTGTTTTGAGGTAGAGATAGGCCATATTGGTCCGATTGGGCCATATGAGGTATTATTTTGAAACTCTCTTGTGGTAGCGCCAGATTGGATTGATGGTAGTCCATTTTCATCATTCTGCGCATGCACAGTCTGGTAGTAGTATGGAAAGCGGATATTTTGGAGGTGCGCAGGGGTCTGTTTAGGCGATAGAGGGGTATATCTCATCCAAATATAGTGTATAGGGTGGAGAGCTCTCGTGGTGTATACGAGATTGGTGGCATTATAAGTAGGAATGGTAGCGAAAATGGGCATTTTGGGGGTGCGTGGAGGCGATTTTGAGTGGTTTAGTGACGATTCTTGATTCTAATAGGCCGCGCAGGATGTCAAATAGAGGTTGCCCCCGTCATCTGTGACGTCATTGATGACGTCATCAGTTGTAGTAGTAGCCAAAGCGGGCATTTTAGGGGTGTGAAGGGACGTGTTCGGGCGATCGGGGGCCATCCTTCCCAATGAACCGTGCGGGGTATCCTATTGTAGCTATCGTATGGTAGGGTCAGGCTGGGGTGTTTCAAATCACGTCAATCTGCGCATGCGCAGTTGAGGTATACTAAAGAAAAATGGCATTGAAATGGACGTTTTGGGGTAGAGATGGACCATTCCTAGTCCGAATGGGTCGAGTGTGGGCTTATTTTAAACTCTCTTGGGGTAGCGGCGGATTGAACTGGTGTGTAGTTCGTTTTTACCCCTCGGCCAATTTTGGCCATGGGGTATTGTCGTCGTCTTGTACCTCCGTCTGTCCAGACGTTCGTACGTCCGTACGTGAGCGAGATAGCCGGAAAAAGGTTCCACCGATGAATTCCCAATTTGGTATGCTTATTTACCTAGTCATGGACCAGAAGCCTATTGAATTGGGACCTGATTGGGTGGAAACCTTGGCGGCCATCTTTAATTTTATGCAAAATGGATAATGATGCATATCTCGGAAACCGTTCAATACGAAAGTTGGTATACATCATCGATACATCAAGCAACTTTCAATGAATTACCAAACCGGCTTTCCTGATTAGCTGGATTCCCTGGAGGCCATCTTTAATTTATGCGAAATCGCTAATGATACATACCTCTGTTACCATTCAATTGTTTTATATGAAAGTTACATCATCGATACGTCCAGATACTTTGAATGTCGACCTGATTGACCGAAAACCTTGGCGGCCATCTTCAATTTATGCAAAATCATTAATGATCTCTATATCTGATACCGTTGAAGTGCTCGATGTAAAATTTGGCATACATCATCGATGCATCAAGAGACTTACGATAAATGACAGTTCTGGTTTCTTTGATTGGGTGTAAACCTTGGTGGCCATCTTTAATTTATGCAAAATCTTTAATGATGTATATCTCTGATACCATTTCAGTGTTCTATACGAAACTTGGTATACAGCATCGATGTTTCAAGAGAATTGCAATGAATAACCACATCAATACCTCTGACTGGTGGGGAGGATGGGCGGCCATCTTTAATTTATGCAAAATCATTAATGATCTCTCTCTGATACCGTTGAAGTGCTGAATGTAAACATTGGTATACATCATCGATGCATCAAGAGACTTACGATGAATGACAGATCTGGTTTCTCTGATTGGGCGAAATCTTGACGGCCATCTTCAATTTATGCAAAATCTTTAATGATGTTTATCTCTGATACCATTTAAGTGTTCTATACGAAACTTGGTTTACAGTATCGATGTATAAAGAGACTTGCATTAATGAATAACCACATCAGTTCCTCGGAGTGGCGGAAGGATAGGTGGCCATTTTTAATTGACGCAAAATCAATAATGATCTCTATCTCTGATACTGTTCAAATGCGCAATGTAAAATTTGATATACATAATCGATGCATCAAGAGATTTATGTAATGAATACCGGTTTCTCTGATTGAATGGAAATCTTAGGGGCCATTTCTAATTGCAAAATTTTTGATAATCTGTATATTTGTCACTTGACTGCTTGGTGTTCCTGACATATTGGTTCAAGTTGAATAAATTATGAATGGCTGGCGCCCAGAGCCGAGGGATTTTCAGGGGCGCGGCTTCGTATTATCATTCTGAGCTTGCGCAATCTGGCAGTAATATAGAAAGCGGCATCTGAGGTGGGGGTTTGGGGTCGATTTGGTCATTTATGGTTCAAATATACCATGTGGGTGAGCTCTTGTGGTGTAGAAAACGACTTGAGGGGTGTCCACGTCATCTTTGGCGCCATTGATGACGTCATCAGTAGTGAAGAAAGCGTCGCTCGAGTGCACACTTGAGACATGGCTACACACTATACACTAACCCATAGGGGTTGACTCGTGGACATTGTGTCCAGAACTTATGAGCTCAGGTAGTAGGAGAGAAAGTAAGCTTTTGGATGTGCACATGGGACTGAGCAGCTTCATGCAGCCTGGATTTGGGTACATGGTCGTCGTAGGGTAGGGATATTATACGCATGAGTTAGATGGGGTCATATTGAAGTTCCTGATGGAATGTCAGCGTGAGTGCGCGCGTGTGTGTGTGTGTGTGAAGGCGAGTCGGCCAATGAGTGATTGAGTGTGAGTCAATGAGTCAGTGATTGAGGCGTACTCAACGTTTGCCAAACGCCCTTCTTACCGCAGTTATGCTGGTGAGTGAGTGATACATCTCCAAGGTCCACGAGTCAACCCTTATGGGCGACGCGACGTTCAAGCGAGGCTTTCTCTGCTACTGATGACGTGATCAGTGACGTCGCGGATGACGTGAACATCTCTCAAGTTTTATTCTACACCACAATAACTCCCCACCCCACATGGTATATTTGGGCCATGCATGGACCGCCTCGACCCCAAATTGGAGCGATTTGCAAGAGGTGGGAAAAATTGACGACGTCTGGCGACTATAAAGCAACCATATGACTATACAGGAAAACATCCTTCGGCGCCCAACATTCAGGCCCGAGAATTCGGAGGATTCTCGGACGTAGCCTTAGCATCTCAGCTGCGCTTTTATTGCAGCTGTTCATGTGGAGATTATGAAGTACGACGTCTTACGGCTTGAATTCCCCATCATACTCCCACCTCAAATGCCCGCTTTCTATACAACTGTCAGAATGCGCATGTGCATATTGATGAGAACGGACTACACACCAGTCCAATCCGACGCTGCCCCAAGAGAGCTTCAAAATAGGAACTCAAACGACCCATTCGGACTATGAAGGGTCCATCTCCACCCAAAAACGTCCATTCAAAAACCATCTTTCTATACTACAACCCAACCGCGCTTGTGCAGATTGACGTGACTTTCAATAGACAAAAATGCCCAAGTCTGACTACCCCACGCGAGCTACAATAGGATACCCCACACGGTCCATTGGGACCAAGGATGATCCCTCGATCGCCCTGCGCTGCGGTGGTCTAATGGTTAGAGCGTCGGCCTCGTAAGCGGTAGGTACTGGGTTCGATCCCAGGCCGGGTCATACCTAAGACTGGAAAAATGGAACTTGTTGCTCCCTCGCTTACGCTCAGCATTAAGAGGATAGAACAAGGACTGGTTCGCTCGGTGTCAGTATAATGTGACTGAGTGGGGTGTCATGTCTGCCTACGGCATGATATTTCAGTGGGACAGCACTATAAAATGGCAGCATTAGATCTGCTCTGTTACAAGTAGGTACCCCTGCCCCTCCCCCTCCCCTCCCTTTCCTTCCCCGTCGTGATATAGCTGAAAAAATGTTGAAAGCGACGTTAAACCCTATTCACTCACTCACTCGATCGCCCGAACACGTCCTTTCACACACCCAAATTGTCCGCTTTGGCTACTACTCCTACTGTTAACGTCACAAATGTCACAGATAACGTGAACATCGCTCAAGTCGTGGTCTACACAACGAGGGCTACAAGATCATACCTCAAACGTCGCATTCGGATCAAGGATGGTCCCTCAATCACTCAACAGACCCCCACGCCCCTCAAGAATGACCGCTTTACTTAATACGGCCAGACTGCGCATGCGCAGAATGATGAAAACGTACTCAACACCAGTCCAATTCGACGCTACCCCAAGAGAACATCCCGCGGGCCAATCGGACCACTATGGGTTCATCTCGACCTCAAAACGTCCATTCCAATGCCCCTTTTCGACTGGGCTGCACGGATAGACGATCGGGTTGGACGCTCCCCCACGAGAGCTTCACACTGATACCTCCCACGACTCATTCGGACCACGGATGGTTTACCTCGACCCCTAAACGTCGCTTCCAGTGCCCTTTTCCCAAAATTTCCTGTCTGCGCATGCGCAGAATGTTGAAAACGGGCGACACACTAGCCCAGTTGAATGGACCCCCGTGTGAGCTACACATTGACACCTCATACGGCCCAATCGGACCATTATTGGCCCACCGCGACCCAAAAACGTCAACTCGAATGTCCTTTTTCTACTGCGCATGCACAGAATAACGTCAGTTCCAATCCAGCCCCATCCAGTTGGACGCTCCCCTACGAATGCTTCACGATGACACCTCGCACGACCCAATCGAACCAATATGAGTCAGTAGTATATAACAACCCGATTGAATCAACTTGAGGGTTGTTTTTGAGGTAATTTGCGGAGGAAACGTGGAGGAGAGATGCGGAGGAGAGGTCAAGTGCACTATAGTTCCGGCAGAATGACCAAAAAGCTGCCTCCAACACAGGAGAGTTCCAATTGTTGCAGGGAATGTATTCATCCGCGGTGATGCGGTTTTGGCGGTGATGCGGTCTCGGGAAAAAGCTTCCGCGGAGAAAAAGTAGTCCCTAGATAAAATGGTCCGATTGGGTCGAGTGAGGTATCAAAGTGAAGCATTCGTGAAGGGGCATCTAATGGACTGTGTGTGGGGTTGAAATATCGGCATTCTGCGCATGCGCGGTGGCCAAAGGGTATGGAAATAGACGTTTTGGAGCTAGGGGAGTCCTTAATGGGCCGATGGAGTCATATGAGGTATCAAAGTGAAGCATTTGTGAAGGGGCATCTAATGGGCTGGGTGTGGGGTTGAAATATCGGCATTCTGCGCATGCGCGGTGGCCAAAGGGTATGAAAATAGCCGTTTTGGAGCTAGGGGAGTCCCTAATGGGTCGATAGAGTCGTATGAGGTATCAATGTGAAACATTCACGAAGGGGCATCTGATGGGCTGGGTGTGGGGTTGAAGTATCGGCATTCTGCGCATGCGCGGTGGCCAAAGGGTATGAAAATAGACGTTTTGGAGCTAGGGGAGCCACTAATGGTCCAATGGGGTCGAGTGAGGTATCAACGTGAAGCATTCGTGAAGGGGCATTTGACTGGACTAGCGGCTCGGGCGTTGTCACCATTCTGCGCATGCGCAGACAGGGAATTGTGGGAAAAGGGTATGAAAATAGACGTTTTGGAGCTAGGGGAGCCACTAATGGTCCAATGGGGTCGAGTGAGGTTTCAAAGTGAAGCATTCGTGAAGGGGCATTTGACTGGACTAGCGGCTCGGGCGTTGTCACCATTCTGCGCATGTGCAGACAGGGAATTGTGGGAAAAGGGTATGAAAATAGACGTTTTGGAGCTAGGGGAGCCACTAATGGTCCGATGGAGTCGTATGAGGTATCAAAGTGAAGCATTTGTGAAGGGGCATCTGATGGGCTGGGTGTGGGGCATGCGCGGTGGCCAAAGTGTATGAAAATAGACGTTTTGGAGCTAGGAGAGCCCCTAATGGTCCAATGGGGTCATATGAGGTATCAATGTGAAGCCTATGTGAGGGGGCATCTGACTGGACTAGCGGCTCGGGCGTTGTCACCATTCTGCGCATGCGCACACAGGGAATTGTGGGAAAAGGGTATGGAAATAGACGTTTTGGGATCTAGGGGAGCCCCTAATCGGCCGATCGAGTTGTATGAGGTATCAATGTGAAGCCTATGTGAAGGGGCATCCAGTCATGGGTGGGTGCATGTAAAATCTTTCCTGAAAAAAACCCCGGAACACGGACTTTATCGAAAAATCCGCGAAAATGCTTATATGGGGTATGGGGGGTATATAGGTCGCCGGGATTAACGGGGCTTGCCTATCAATAGAGTTATCTGCCCCTAGTTCCAGGGTGGGTGTATGTAAAAATTTTCGTGAAAAAATACGGAACACGGACTTTATCCTAAATTACGGAAAATGGCTATATGGGGTATGGGGGGTATAGGATCATCCTGGGAAACCTACTTCTCGACATTTGCGGTATAGGTTGTGGGGTCTCGTTTTCTTAGTCTCGTCAAGACAAACATGATAGGAAGTGTCGCGGAGTGAATCGTTGAAATTTTTGGAAACAGTTCAGGGAGACCCATATAGTTCCATACTAGGGGTATAGGACCGATTGTTTGCCCCACTGGGAAACCCACTTCTATACATTTGCGGTATGGTTGTTTGGATTTGTTTTCTTAGTCTCGTCAAGACAAACATGATAGGAAGTGTCCCAGCACAAAACGGTGAAATTTTTGAAAAAAGTCACCGAGACCCATATAGACCCATATAGGCCCATACTGGGGTATAGGACCGATGTTTGTCCCACTGGGAAACCTACTTCTAGACATTTGCGGTAGGGTTGTTTGGATTTGTTTTCTCGGTCTCGTCATTTAGAACACGATAGAAAGTGTCCCTGAGCGAAATGGTGAAATTTTTGAAAAAAGTCACCGAGACCCATATAGACCCATATAGTCCCATACTGGGGTATAGGACCGATGTTTGTCCCACTGGGAAACCCACTTCTAGACATTTGCGGTATGGTTGTTTGGATTTGTTTTCTTAGTCTCGTCAAGACAAACATGATAGGAAGTGTCCCGGCACGAAACGGTGAAATTTTTTAAAAAGTTTGAGCAGCCCCATATAGACCCATATAGACCCATATACTGGGATATAAGCCCAATGTATGTATAAATCCATACGGGGTGGAGATGTTGTAGTCTAGGTGAGTCCCTGGTGGTCCAATGGGGCCGTATGAGGTCTTATTTTGAAGCTCTCATGCAGGAGCACCTGACTACACTAATGGTTCGTACGTTGTCAATAGTTTGCGCATGCGCAGCCTGGCCGTAGTATAGAAAGCAGGCATTTTTGGGGGTATGTGGGTGTGTGTTTGGGGTAGAGATGGGCTATTCACGGTTCGAATGGGTCGTGGAAGGTGTCAAAGTGAAGCTTGTGTGGGGTAGAGTCAGAATGGCGTGTTTTTAAATGCAACTCGCGTCAATCTGCGCATGCGCAATTGGGTGTAGTAAGTAAAGTGGCCATTTTGGGGGTGTGTGGAGGTGAGTTTGGTGTCGAGGTGGACCATCCTTGGTCCGAATGCGTCCTGGGAGGTGTCCTTTTGTAGCTCTCGGGATGTAGACCCCGATTTGAGGGATGTTCCCGTCATCTGTGACGTCATCGATGACGTCATCAGTACGAGTAGTAGCGAAAGTGTGCATTTTGGGGCAGTGAAGGAAGGTATTTGGGGTAGAGATGCTCCATTCTCAGCCCGAATGCGTCGTGTTGGGTGTCATCTTGTAGTTCTCGGGGTGCAGACCCCGATTTGAGGGATGTTCGCGTCATCTGTGACGTCATTGGTGACGTCATCAGTAGGAGTAGTAGCGAAAGTGAGCATTTTGGGGCAGTGCAGGAAGGTATTTTGGGTAGAGAGGGGTCATTCTCAGTCCGAATGCGTCGTGGGAGGTGTCATCTTGTAGTTCTCGGGGTGCAGACCCCGATTTGAGGGATGTTCGCGCCATCTGTGACGTCATTGGTGACGTCATCAGTAGGAGTAGTAGCGAAAGTGAGCCTTTTGGGGCAGTGAAGGACGTTATTTGGTGTAGAGATGGACCATCCGCGGTGCGAATGCGTCATGGGATGTGTCATGTGAGGCCACTTCCGCTTCCGTTCACGTGACCGGAACTGACTGTTGACCCCGCCGCGCGCGGTGTAAAGGTTTCCACCGCGGTGGAAACCTTTTCGCGGGGTCAAAGGTCAGTTCCGGTCACGTGAACGGAAGCGGAAGTACCTCACAGAGGTCATATGCAAATGTCACTTCCGAGCTCTGAGCTCCACGGGCTTTGAGCTCCAAGTGCTCCGATCAAGAAACCCACTCGCAAACACACACATACACACACAGACACACAGGCATGCACACATGCATACACAGACACACACACGCACACACACACACACGCACACACATACACCCAGACACACGCATACACACAGGCGCATACACACACATACACGCTGCACACACACACACACACACATATACACACATGCATACACGCAAGCATACACACAGACACACACAAACCCACACGCACATACACGCATACACACACACACACACACACAGACGCATACACACACGCATACACACACAATATGACTATTCACATGCAGGACATGAGAGCTTCTGGACATGGACCTGATAGAAGTCCGGAATGGTGGATCATTCGTAAACATCCGGGCACTTTTACATCCGGGTACATCCGGGTTCTTGTACATCCGGTCTCTTGTCAATGACGTCCGCGCCTACTTCCGGGTACTTCTATCCGGGTCCTTCAGCTGTGTGTTGTAATTCCATACGGGTACCGAAAAGACACGGAGGTGACCAATACACACGCGTAACGTGAAGTACCCGGATGCACGCGCGGACCGCGTCGAAAGACTACCGTAGGGACCCCAAGTCCCCGAGGTATGGAAAAATCCGGTGCTTATCGATTGGCTGATTGTTCGACCGCGGATTGGTTCTTTTTCTCGACCGCTGATTGGTCCAAATGGAACTGCCCATCCTTCCCAGGTTAATCTAGAATCCTACCAAGCTCGTAATCACCGCCACATCACGCATACACACATACACGCATACACACACGCACACACATACACACAGACGCATACACGCACTCGCGTACACACACAAGCATACACATACACACGCACGCATACACACACGCATACACACTCTCGCAAGCACACACAGACGCATACACACACACGCATACACACACACATACACACGTCCACACACACACACACACACACACATACACGCACACACAGATGTATACACACTGACGCACACATGCATACGCACAATATGACTGACCATTCACATGCAGGCCATGAGAGCTTTTTGACCTGGGCCTGATAGAAGGCCGGGATGGTGGAACATTCGTGAACATCCTAGGGTACATGGTGCACCACAGGAGCGTGCACCTGTTTCACGTCCGCGCCTACATCATGTTTCCACCGTCATCGCCCTATATTGGACTTGTACAATTTCCGACTGACTGGCCTCGCCCGTCTACGCAGCTACGTGGAAGCCATCTTCAATGACCAACCTACGTCCTTCACATTAAATGTAGCATTTGGGTACATCTTATGCCATAAGATGACGGGTGAATTGCGCTATTTCTATTCCAGTGCCATCAATCCAGTGTACGACCATCCTTTCACAATCACCAATCGGGCGTCGCTAGAGACGATGCTGGCCCAACTGGACACTGTGGATCCCTTGGAATGGGCCTATGAACAGCGCCCCAACACCAAGTGGATAGTGGAGATAATGACCAATGTTACGTTCTTCGTGGTTAAACTGACCACCACCCCCATCGGATGAAAGTATTCACCCATGCACTGATAGATACTCAGAATGCGCAAACAACTATCTGAGGATATGTTGCCTCAACGGTATCCTGGCCTGCCCGACGATGATTAGAATAAACGGTTCAGAGCGAACATGGCCGAAGATGGAACTTTCTGAAATGGAGACTTCTGATTGGACAAGAATACATCTAACGGACAGGAACGAATATGAAACATGCAAATGGCGGCCTCTGATTGGACAAGAATCTTCTTGAATTGTAAATATACCCAACGCGGCTCCCCCAGCGTGGGTATGATGTAACATTGGGGAGAATAAACTATATGAAAAAACTTCTTGTTGTTGTTGTTCTCTCATGTGTCATCCTTGTTGTTGTTGTTGTTCTCTCTCCGGTCTATATCATGGCGTCAAGGCGTTATGTTAGAGCGTTAAGGCGTAACTACAAGCGTTGACGGGCGTCACTGCATTTCGAAGAATTAGTGACAATTCCATGGAATATCTAGAAAATCAGAACTTCTGAGCTATTTCACCAGGGCGTTGAAGCGTTAAGCTTGGCGTTGACGGGCGTTGCTACAATATGACACCTCATACGACGCATTCGCACCGCGGATGGACCATCTCTACACCAAATAACATCCTTCACTGCTAAAAAAATGTCTACTTTCGCTACTACTCGTACTGATGACGTCACCAATGACGTCACAGATGCTGTGGATTTTCCTCAAATTGGGGTCTACAGCCCGAGAGCTACAACATGACACATCCCATGACACATTCGCACCGCGGATGGTCCATCTCTACACCAAATAACATCCTTCACTGCCCCAAAAGGCTCACTTTCGCTACTACTCCTACTGATGACGTCACCAATGACGTCACAGATGCTGTGGAGAGCCCTCAAATCGGGCTTTGCACCACGAGAACTACAAGATGACACCTCCCACGACGCATTCGGACTGAGAATGACCCCTCTCTACCCAAAATACCTTCCTGCACTGCCCCAAAATGCTCACTTTCGCTACTACTCCTACTGATGACGTCACCAATGACGTCACAGATGACGCGAACATCCCTCAAATCGGGGTCTGCACCCCGAGAACTACAAGATGACACCCAACACGACGCATTCGGTCTGAGAATGGAGCATCTCTACCCCAAATACCTTCCTTCACTGCCCCAAAATGCACACTTTCGCTACTACTCGTACTGATGACGTCACAGATGACGGGAACATCCCTCAAATCGGGGTCTACATCCCGAGAGCTACAAAAGGACACCTCCCAGGACGCATTCGGACCAAGGATGGTCCATCTCGACACCAAACTCACCTCCACACACCCCCAAAATGGCCACTTTACTTACTACACCCAACTGCGCATGCGCAGATTGACGCGAGTTGCATTTAAAAACACGCCATTCTGACTCTACCCCACACAAGCTTCACTTTGACACCTTCCACGACCCATTCGAACCGTGAATAGCCCATCTCTACGCCAAACACACACCCACCTACCCCCAAAAATGCCTGCTTTCTATACTACGGCCAGGCTGCGCATGCGCAGACTATTGACAACGTGCGAACCATTAGTGTAGTCTCCTGCATGAGAGCTTCAAATTAAGACCTCATACGGCCCCATTGGACCACCAGGGACTCACCTAGACTCCAACATGTCCACCCCGTATGGATTTATACATACATTGGGCTTATACCCCAGTATATGGGTCTATATGGGTCTATATGGAGCTCCTCGAACTTTTTCAAAAATTTCACCGTTTCGTGCCGGGACACTTCCTATCATGTTTGTCTTGACGAGACTAAGAAAACAAATCCAAACAACCATACCGCAAATGTCTAGAAGTGGGTTTCCCAGTGGGACAAACATCGGTCGTATACCCCAGTATGGGACTATATGGGTCTATATGGGTCTCGGTGACTTTTTTCAAAAATTTCACCGTTTCGCTCCGGGATACTTCCTATCATGTTCTAAATGACGAGACTAAGAAAACAAATCCAAACAACCCTACCGCAAATGTCTAGAAGTAGGTTTCCCAGTGGGACAAACATCGGTCCTATACTCCAGTATGGGCCTATATGGGTCATCCTCGCGAGCCATCGTATAGAGCCACAGGTTCTTCTGCGAAGTTTGATGTTTGACTTGACTTGGGAAGATGATATGGGTCTACATGGGTCTCGGTGACTTTTTTCAAACATTTCACCATTTCGCTCCGGGACACTTTCTATCGTGTTCTAAATGACGAGACCAAGAAAACAAATCCAAACAATCCTACCGCAAATGTCTAGAAGTAGGTTTCCCAGTGGGACAAACATCGGTCCTATACCCCAGTATGGGCCTATATGGGTCTATATGGGTTTCGGTGACTTTTTTCAAAAATTTCACCGTTTCGCTCCGGGATACTTCCTATCATGTTCTAAATGACGAGACTAAGAAAACAAATCCAAACAACCCTACCGCAAAATTTCACCGTTTTGTGCTGGGACACTTCCTATCATGTTTGTCTTGACGAGACTAAGAAAACAAATCAAAACAACCATACCGCAAATGTATAGAAGTGGGTTTCCCAGTGGGGCAAACAATCGGTCCTATACCCCTAGTATGGAACTATATGGGTCTCCCTGAACTTTTTCCAAAAATTTCAACGATTCACTCCGCGACACTTCCTATCATGTTTGTCTTGACGAGACTAAGAAAACGAGACCAACAACCTATACCGCAAATGTCAAGAAGTAGGTTTCCCAGGATGATCCTATACCCCCCATACCCCATATAGGCATTTTCCGTAATTTAGGATAAAGTCCGTGTTCCGTATTTTTTCACGAAAATTTTTACATACACCCACCCTGGAACTAGGGGCAGATAACTCTATTGATAGGCAAGCCCCGTTAAGCCCGGCGACCTATATACCCCCCATACCCCATATAAGCATTTTCGCGGATTTTTCGATAAAGTCCGTGTTCCGTTTTTTTTACAGGAAAGATTTTACATGCACCCACCCATGACTGGATGCCCCTTCACATAGGCTTCACATTGATACCTCATACAACTCGATCGGCCGATTAGGGGCTCTCCTAGATCCCAAAACGTCTATTTTCATACCCTTTTCCCACAATTCCCTGTGTGCGCATGCGCAGAATGGTGACAACGCCCGAGCCGCTAGTCCAGTCAGATGACCCCTCACATAGGCTTCATTGATACCTCATATGACCCCATTGGACCATTAGGGGCTCCCCTAGCTCCAAAACGTCTATTTTCATACACTTTGGCCACCGCGCATGCGCAGAATGCCGATATTTCAACCCCACACCCAGCCCATCAGATGCCCCTTCACGAATGCTTCACTTTGATACCTCATACGACTCCATCGGACCATTAGTGGCTCCCCTAGCTCCAAAACGTCTATTTTCATACCCTTTTCCCACAATTCCCTGTCTGCCCATGTGCAGAATGGTGACAACGCCCGAGCCGCTAGTCCAGTCAAATGCCCCTTCACGAATGCTTCACTTTGATACCTCACTCGACCCCATTGGACCATTAGTGGCTCCCCTAGCTCCAAAACGTCTATTTTCATACCCTTTTCCCAAAATTCCCTGTCTGCGCATGCGCAGAATGGTGACAACGCCCGAGACGCTAGTCCAGTCAAATGCCCCTTCACGAATGCTTCACTTTGATACCTCACTCGGCCAAATTGGACCATTAGTGGCTCCCCTAGCTCCAAAACGTCTATTTTCATACCCTTTGGCCACCGCGCATGCGCAGAATGCCGATACTTCAACCCCACACCCAGCCCATCAGATGCCCCTTCGTGAATGTTTCACATTGATACCTCATACGACTCCATCGACCCATTAGGGACTCCCCTAGATCCCAAAACGTCTATTTTCATACACTTTGGCCACCGCGCATGCGCAGAATGCCGATATTTCAACCCCACACCCAGTCCAGTCAGATGCCCCTTCACGAATGCTTCACTTTGATACCTCATACGACTCCATCGACCCATTAGGGACTCCCCTAGCTCCAAAACGGCTATTTTCATACCCTTTGGCCACCGCGCATGCGCAGAATGCCGATATTTCAACCCCACACCCAGCCCATTAGATGCCCCTTCACGAATGCTTCACTTTGATACCTCATATGACTCTATCGGCCCATTAAGGACTCCCCTAGCTCCAAAACGTCTATTTCCATACCCTTTGGCCATCGCGCATGCGCAGAATGCCGATATTTCAACCCCACACCCAGCCCATTAGATGCCCCTTCACGAATGCTTCACTTTGATACCTCACTCGACCCAATCGGACCATTTTATCTAGGGACTACTTTTTCTCCGCGGAAGCTTTTTCCCCCGACCGCATCATCGCCAGGACCGCATCACCGCGGATGAATACATTCCCTGCAACAATTGGAACTCTCCTGTGTTGGAGGTAGCTTTTTGGTCATTCTGCCGGAACTATAGTGCACTTGACCTCTCCTCCGCATCTCTCCTCCACGTTTCCTCCGCAAATTACCTCAAAAACAGCCCTCAAGTTGATTCAATCGGGTTGTTATATACTACTTGGGTCCACCTAGATCCAAAACGCCCTCCCTAGCGCTACTTGCCCAGTGCACATGCGTCATCAGCAATTTGCAAACAAATTCAGTGCATGACCTCGAGACCCCTTTCATCGTGTTCTACAGCTCGAGATGAAGAAAACAAGGGCTACACCCCATGCCGCAAATGTCCATGAGTGGGTTTCCCATTAGGTTAGACATTGTCGGAATGGGTCTACATCATAGCCGTATATAGATCTGCACTCTGGTAGGTATATTAGGGTTGCCTAGTATAGGCTGATTCGTACGGAAGCGTATTAGTGCCAGTGTGAAAAAAAAAATCCGAGATTTATCTCCTAATTAGGACATAATATCTCCTAATTAGGAGATAATTATCTCCTAATTAGGACTTATTATCTCCTAATTAGGAGAAAATTATCTCCTAATTAGGACATAATTATCTCCTAATTAGGACTTATTATCTCCTAATTAGGAGATAATAAGTCCTAATTAGGAGATATTATGTCCTAATTAGGAGATAAATCTCGGAATTTTTTTTTTCACACTGGCACTAATACGCTTCCGTAGATTCGTGGTGCCCGTTTCCGGAGCGCACAGTACGGGTCGACTCCAGCTAGGACCAGGGGGGATTTCCCTTCTCTCGCTGTTTGGCTATGCGGAGAAACTGAGAGTTTCATTGTCTGCGCATCAGAGATACAAATGTCGTGATTGATATGATGAATTGCCAGGGACCATGTTTGATGACATGCATTCCGGGAGATTAACATTGAAAGTCACTGGGGTCTTATGTAGGGGCCGATAAGGCAGATAATTGCTGGGCCGTCACGTGACCGGAAGTGACCGTTCACCGAATGTGACGTCATAGAGACGATGCGACGTCATAGTGACGTCATTTGATAAGTAGTAAAAAGGAATTTGGGGTCTGATTTAGGGGCAGAAATTTGCTGCCCAAGAAGCGCTTAAAGTACCACCATTTTCATTTATTGTTAGTATTACCTGGACTCCCTGAACTACCCGGGCATGATCTGCATTGTGTTTGCGCCATCGTAAGCCCAGTCTCTGTGCCATTGTTTAATTGTTCGAAGACTACAATTAATTATCAATAGATTTCTTCCTTATGCTCATCATATGTTCTAAAAAGTTACAGAACCACTATGTCAAGTGGCTGGCTAATTTACAAGACATTTACGTACATGTATAGCCGATGATGTTATCCATGATAAAATTAAACCCTTTATCACAAACAAGTGAAAGAAACTGCCCTCTCACCAGTGAGCAAGATGCCAATATGCTAATTGTTGATTTTATGTTTCTCTCTTGAAATGTGAAAAAAGCTGATTGTTTAATAACAATAATTTCAGTCATCTCCGGGGATAAATTATGATATAATTATATTCCTACATTGTGAAACACCCGACCAGAAAATACTGGCTCGGGTGTAACAATAACAATAATTCTCGACTCTATACATGTAATTCACATGTTCACCTGATGCGAATGAAGAATTAGGCAAATCTCCACATTCGTATATCCGACGTAAAAATACTGACGGATGACTATGTCTTCTGTGATAAAATCGAGCATAAATGAACTTTACCTTGAATCAAGAAAATAATCGATATTGACTGATCGAGTGACGAAATGGTTCCGGCAATAAAGACAGACTGGTCATGTGCTCGTTATCTAAAGATATACACATTTTATTCTTCACGTAAACCTTCCCGACGACAAATGCGACTGTATGCGACTGGTCTCGGCATTGGTAAATAAAAGAATGCAAATGGCGGCCTGGCCTCGCTTTCATCAGGTCATGCGCAGTGGCATTTGTTTTGACTTCGCATCCTGCCTTCGCATCCTGGCTTCGCATCCTGTCCTTGCATCCTGGCTTCGCATCCTGTCGTCCTATCCTGGCTTCGCATCCTGCCCTCGCATCCTGCCTTCGCATTTCACATCCTGCCTTCGGATCCCGGCTTCGCGATTCGCATCCTGCCTTCACACTTCGCATCCTGCCTTCGTGTTTGGACTTCGCGCTTCGCATCCTGTCTTCGCACTTCGCATCCTGGCTCTGCGCCTTCGCATCCATCATCCGAACGCATGGTACGATCATACGTAGAAACTTCTGCTCTTAGCCATGCGCTAACGGGTGCTATCTGAGTGTATTAGGGCGTTTCCAAATGGTCACATCCGATTGGTCCCGTGATATCCGACATCGGCGCAATCACATTCATAAAACGAAGACACACCTCCAGAAAGCGATCGATTGAAATGATCCCTTGGTGGGCCTCGAAGTACCCCCATCACAAAATAAAAAGCATATCATTTTCCTGTGAACTGCCGCCGATTTTATTTTTTTTCAAATATGTTAGGCCGTTTGTAATATGATTTTTCTGAAGGAAAACATAGAAGCATGTTCCATTAGTGTGAGCAATAAAATTGCTAATTCATACAACTTCGTTTTGGTCTCGCGTAGAATACCCCAGTCTTGCGCCTCGTGAAACTGACATATCTGATGTCTGAGAGGCTCAGGTCAAAATATTTAAATACAGATAATTTCATTGGCTCGTTTAAATGGGGCGGACATGTGAATTGATGCTTTGGGAACAACTTTCGAACAGGATTTATCTCACTCCAGATATTCGTCTTTTGCGACTGATAGGTGGCGCCGTGTACATGCCGAATCATAGCGATAAGCTAAGGTTAGTGTTAAGTGAAACGTCCTTAGCAAGCTAAGATGAGTAGTATACAGCGCGCAAATGGAGGAACATTTCCCCCGGATGTAGAGGTCATAGAGGTCAATTTGTGTGTTTTGACGTCACAATTGAGGGGGTGCGCATGCGTGATGAGGGGGCGTGGCCTGTGTGGTGGGAGGTGGGACAAGATGGCGGTCCGTTTTTGTGTTGTGTGGGGGTGGGACAAGATGGCGGCCTGTTTGTGTGTCGTGTGGGAGGTGGGACAAGATGGCGGCCTGTTTGTGTGTCGTGTGGGAGGTGGGACAAGATGGCGGCCTGTTTGTGTGTCGTGTGGGAGGTGGGACAAGATGGCGGCTGTGACGCTAAACCTAATAATTCTCTCTCTCTCTCTCACCAAAGGTCAATGAGTGCATAGTTCCGGCAGAAAAAAAAAAAAAAGTTCCGGCAAAAAAATAAAAAAAATAAAAATGTATTCATGCGCGGTGATGCGGTTTGGCCGTGGTTTTGGCGGTGATTCGGTCTCGGGAAAAGCTTCCGCGGAGAAAAAGTAGTCCCTAGATAAAATGGTCCGATGGGTCGAGTGAGGTATCAAAGTGAAGCTTAGGTGAAGGGAGCATCTAATGGGCTGGGTGTGGGTTGAACTATCGGCCTTCTGCGCATGCGCGGTGGCCGAAGGGTATGAAAATAGCCGTGTTGGAGCTAGGGAAGCCCTAAGGGTCCGATGGGGTCGAGTGAGGTATCAAAGTGAAGCTTATGTGAAGGGGCATCTAATGGGCTAGTGGGGTTGAAATACGGCATTCTGCGCATGCGCGGTGGCCGAAGGGTATGAAATAGACGTTTTGGAGCTAGGGGAGCTACTAATGGACCAATGGGGTCGAGTGAGGTATCGATGTGAAGCATTCGTGAAGGGGCATCTGATGGGCTGGATATGGGGTTGAACTATCGGCCTTCTGCGCATGCGCGCGGCCGAAGAGGTATGAAAATAGCCTTTTGGAGCTAGGGGAGCTAATTGGTCCGATGGGGTCAGTGAGGTATCAAAGTGAAGCTTAGGTGAAGGGGCATCTAATGGGTTGGGTGTGGGGTTGACATATCGGCCTTCTGCGCATGCGCGGCGGCCGAAGGGTATGAAAATAGCTTTTTGGAGCTAGGGGAGCCCCTAGTGGATCGATGGGGTCGAGTGAGGTATCAAAGTGAAGCATTCATGAAGGGGCATCTAATGGGTTGGGTGTGGGGTTGAACTATCGGACTTCTGCGCATGCGCGGTGGCCGAAGGGTATGAAAATAGCCTTTTTGGGCTAGGGAGCCCCTAGTGGACCGATGGGGTCAGTGGTAGCCCAATGTGAAGCATTCATGAAGGGGCATCTAATGGACTGGGTGTGGGTTGAAATAGCGGCATTCTGCGCATGCGCGGTGGCCCAAGGGTATGCAAATAGCCGTGTTGGGCAGGGAGCTACTAATGGTCCAATGGGGTCGAGTGAGAGGTATCAAAGAAGTGAAGCCTAGGTGAAGAGGCATTCAGGCAATGGGGTGGGTGCATGTAAAGTTTTTCCCTGAAAAAAAAAAAAAAACGGAAAACGGACTTTATCGAAAAACCTGGAAAATACCTATATGGGGTATGAGGGGTATATAGGTCGCCGGGCTTAACGGGGCTTGTCTATCAACAGAGTTATCTTCCCCTAGTTCAAGGGTGGGTGTATGTAAAAATTTTCCTGAAAAAATACGGAATACGGACTTTATCCTAAATTACGGGAAAATGCCTATATAGGGTATGGGAGGTATAGGACCATCCTGGGAAACGTACTTCTATACATTTGCGGTAGGGTTGTGAGGTCTCGTTTTACTCGTCTCGTCATTTAGAACATGATAGGAAGTGTCCCCGTGCGAA
>JAVTVY010031184.1:0-133159 GCA_036873755.1 Hanleya hanleyi
TCGATGATGGCTGCCTTTTGTAAAGAGTTGGGTCACCCGTGCATCCGTCTCCGCCATGAGATCATCCAGAACCACCAAGGTGTCGGGTTCCAAATCGGCCAGGTTGGGTAGGCCTTCCACGAACGTGATGTGGGGCATTGCTGCATACGCTTCCTGCTATTCTCCGTAACACCACACGACTCGGGCAATGGGTGGAGTGATCATGCTGTCGGCGTGTTGAAGGAGCTTCCTGACGAAGTGCGTTTTGCCGGAGCCCGTCGGTCCTGCGATGACGCAAGTGAAGGGATGCTGCCACCGAGGGTCCACGGTTTGAGGTGTATCCGTTGTCGTGGTAACACGCTCTTGTAAATTTCGTACGAGTGAACTGGAGTGGTGGTGGGTACAACGTCGGTCGTCGTTGTCTGTTCACGTTCAGAGATGGTGCTGGGGGTGGGTACAACGTGGGTGGTCGGTTCACTGTGAATGATGAAATCCGGTGGGTCTTGAGACGTAGTAGGTGTACTTGGTGTAGGTGTAGAGCTCGACGTGGCTTGTACGCGGGGTGTGGTGGTAGTGGTGGTGACTGGGCTCGATACGACTGATGCTCTCTGTAGACCCGTTTCGCTGGTGCCTGGTGTTCTCAGTTGGTTAAGTAACGTGCTGACATAGGCTACGTCGTAAAACACACCTCCGTACAACACACCCAGCAGGGTTAGCAATAGCACCCCAAAGACCACTTGCGCTTTGCGCGTTTTGCGAGACGCTGTCTTCAGAGGCAGCTGCTGTTGGTCCATAGCACTGTGGTCGGATGTGGAATGAAGGAGGACGACAGTGGTGTCTGGTTTTATAGTCGTTTCACCTGGTTGGCCGCGACCCAGGCCAGCTTTGCCATTTCACGAAATGAAACAGTTTGCCACGTCGACGTTCCGTTTTCAAAATCTGCTCCACCGTGTAGTAGTCTTGCTGTGTTTTTACAGCAGGCTGTAATTCCGTGTCGTAAAACGTCCCCAGCAACGTTTCCCCTTGGAGATCTTCCAGTTCATAGACTCGCCGCTGTCGGGGTAGGCGCCGTTTAATCAGGAAGTGCTCATCGCTCCAGTTGGGCAAGTAACTTTTCTCAAACTTGCCCTTGACTTTACTGATCCGTACAGGGTCCCCGACCTTGTACACCGCCTTCGCCGTTCGCTGCGATGGCCTGGGGTACAAGACACGCCGGACTTGGGCTTCATTGCGTTGGGTCACGGTAATGGGGGCTCTCTCTATACTTCGATGATAGGCTCGATTGTAACCCTTCACCAGTTTCGGGAGAACATCGATGTACCGCCTTGTATTCTTATAGGTGAAATATGTATACATGCGGCCTTTGAATGTCCTGTTGAACCTCTCCACCACGGAAGCCTTGGTCTCGTTGTACGTATGGAAGAAAAACACCTTCTGTTTCTTGAGAAAGGCTTGGAACCGTCTGTTGAGGAATTCCGTGCCTTCGTCGGTTTGCAAATACAAAGGTTTGCGCCCGGTCTTGAAGATATCTTTGAACGCCGCTATGAGATTTGCCCCCGTTTTCGTCCGGATGGGTACCACCCACGCATACTTGGATAGGATATCGATGCACGTCAAGATATACCGATTCTCATCGTTGTGTTTGGCAAAGGCGCTCATATCCATCAAATCCGCTTGCCACTGGGCATCTATTCCTCCCACGATGACCCGGTTCCGTAGAAAATGGCGACGGACAGATCGATGTAAGGTATAGGTGTCTTGTCTTCTTAACCAATCTCGGACTTGGGCACGTTGTACCCCCTGGGGTTTGGCCGCTCGATAGAGAGCCGACAATGCACTATAGGCTGCCGGACTGTCGGGACTGTAGTATAAGTTATCCAACACCTTCTCCCAGCGCTTCATGGTGACAAAATGATGATGGACCCTGGCTCTATCGTTTATTTATAACGGGTATATCTTGGGCCGGAGTTTCTTTCTGATTTTCTTCGTGGACTTCCACAGTGGCCATGGTCAATGACCAGTCCAACTCGTCTGATGACCGCTTGATAATCACTTCATCCACATCCACCACGGCATCTTCCAATGCAGACCATAGATCAGGGTGAAGGGTAAAATGCACTGTACCTCCATCTAGCCGAGCCAATTGAGCAAAGAAAGGGCCGCGTCGAATGTACACATCGTGACACAAGTGGATGAGGTCGCCGTCCAGTTCACCAGACAACACCCGTTTGAATTTGGTCCAGCCCTCCCGGGACAGACGAATGTGAGCCGGGCACGGTTGTGTAGGGTCCGTGTCTCCCACCACCTCCTCCATGATATCGACCTTATCCGCATACACGTGCAGGAAAACCTCGGGGGTCAAGCTGAAATACGCCAGTACTATATGCTCCGTCATGGTCAGTACGTGAATGGTACCAGATTTCACTGTCTCTCGTATTTATAGGGAGAACCCCGTGAGATCAAAGGATCAGGTGGTCATGTCATTGGGCTGACTGAGTCTAGCGGGGTAATCAATGGCATCGTCGTCGGGTTCATGTAGTTGTTCATGGGGTTCAGCCATTGGCCCCGCGGCTTCATCACGGATTTTTTCTTCTTCTTCATCGTTCTGGCCCGTCATGTGTGTGTGGGTGGCTTCATGAGGTGACACTGTCATTCCAGCCTCTGCGCATTCTATACATATAGTATTTTCTCCATCCGCTTTTTTTTCATTAGGTTCATCTAGTGCGTGTTCGATAGCATGAGCCCATGCCAATTGGTGGGGTGATCGATCGTCGGGTATAAATAACTGGTCCACCAGAGGGCCTATTTTCTCCAAGGCTGACCACAGAGAGGGAGTTAGGAGGAAACTTCGAGCCGGCTCTTGGTAGCGTCCCACCCGTGGGTAGAGCGCAGTATGGTATACGTAGTTGGCCTTGTCCAGGTGGATCAGGTGTCCGTCTAACTCTCCGCTCAACACCCGTTTAAACTTAGTCCACCCATCACGCTGTAGTGTCACCGTATTCGATAAAGTCTCAGGGGACGCCCTCCAATCCCCGCCACTATCTTCCACCAGAGTCACATAATCTTCATAAACGTATAATCCCACCTGGTAAGGTGTAAGGGGGAGGATGGCTCGTAGGACGGATGACATGCTTTGTCCAAATGTCGAACGGTGAATGACACACACTCTGTCTGACCCTGGTATTTATAGTGTCAATACCACAGCGCCAGGGTGAATAGGGCACAGACTAGTATGAGGCCAACCAGCCGGTGCTGGTTGCGGCGTGAGCGCTCGTGGTCCATAGCCCGAGCATCAAGGATGGCTGTCATAGTCCAGTAGTGGTGAGTGATGGCACGCCTCTCCATCGAGTGCACTCTGTGGAGGACCGCTTCTGTGAACTCGTTCAGGATCTGGCGTCGTCCCTCGTTGTCGTCGCCATCTGCAAACATGGACCGGACCACTGCTCGGTAACCCGTGAATGAATTCACCACGGTGGCATACTGTAAAATGCGAGTCGCATGGGGCTGGGTCTCCGCCATGGCTCTGTAGAAATGAAGGTGTGGGATCCAGAGGGACGTGTTTTATAGACCAGATGTAGCTCTACGGGTATAGTCCGTGATACGTACTATTCTGATGGGTTAGTCCAAAAAAAGGGAGCAACAACAACAACACAGATTACAGATCAATCCTTTTATTATGCGTGAACAACATAGAAATGCATGTACTGACCTGTCTGTGGGAGGTTTCCCACAATGGCGTTCACCTTCGCGTCTTTTCGTGTACGTCCGTGTCTTTTCGTTAAAGTCCGTGTATCTTCGGTAAAGTACGTAGGCATTGGGCAAGGAAGCTTTTTCCCGAGACCGAATCACCGCCAGACATGACTGCATCACCGCGGATGAATACATTCTTGCACTCACTCACACCTCGCAACATTGTCTCATTGGACATTGGACCGTCTGACCTGGAGGTGACCCTTTGACCTTTTGACCCGCGTCCGCGCGCGCACTGCCGGGGATGACGCGCACTTCCGGAGAACTCGCGCGCGCGCTCGCGCTGCGGGGCGCTGGGGCGGGGCGGGAAAACACAAAACACACCGGCGATTGAACATACGGACGTCTAAGAGGAAACATTAGGAACTCTTCTATGTTTGGAGGTAGTTTTTAGTGAAAAACCCGGAAGTGACGTCATACAGGGTCCAGTTTTCGACACTGAGTGACCACATCCGACAAAATGGCCAGTTTTCGACACCGGATGTGCCGCCATCTTGAACATACGTGCCGCCATCTTGGATATGTCCCATAATGCACCGGGTCAAAATACTCGCTTCTGATTGGACGAGAGCTCTGGGACGGATTTGAAATACTCGCTTCTGATTGGACATGCATCTGCGCATGCGCAGAATGATATTCCTACCGCACACCCAACCCATCAGATGCCCCTTCACGAATGCTTCACTTAGATACCTCACTCGACCCCATTGGTGCATTAGGGGCTCCCCTACATCCCAACACGGCTATTTTCATACACTTGGGCCACCGCGCATGCGCAGAATGCCGATAGTTCAACCCACACCCAGCCCATCAGATGCCCCTTCACATAAGCTTCACTTTGATACCTCACTCGACCCCATTGGTCCATTAGGGGCTGCCCTAGCTCCCAACACGGCTATTTCCATACCCTTGGGCCACCGCGCATGCGCAGAATGCCGATAGTTCAACCCCATATCCAGCCCATCAGATGCCCCTTCACGAATGCTTCACTTTGATACCTCACTCGACCCCATTGGTCCATTACGGGCTCCCCTAGCTCCAACACGGCTATTTCCATACCCTTGGGCCACCACGCATGCGCAGAATGCCGATAGTTCAACCCCACACCCAGTCCATCAGATGCCCCTTCACGAATGCTTCACTTTGATACCTCATACGACTCCATTGGCCCATTAGGGACTCCCCTAGCTCCAAAACCGCTATTTCCATACCCTTGGGCCACCGCGCATGCGCAGAATGCCGATATTTCAACCCCACACCCAGCCCATCAGATGCCCCTTCACGAATGCTTCACATCGATACCTCACTCGACCCCACTGGACCAGTAGTCAATCTCCTAGCTCCAAAAAGGCTATTTTCATACCCTTTGGCCTCCGCGCATGCGCAGAATGCCGATAGTTCAACCCCGCGCCCAGCCCATCAGATGCCCCTTCACCTAACCTTCAATTTGATACCTCACTCGACCCCATCGGACCCTTAGGGGCTCCCCTAGATCCAAAAAGGCTATTTTCATACCCTTCGGCCGCCGCGCATGCGCAGAATGACGATATTTCAACCCCACACCCAGCCCATTAGATGCTCCTTCACCTAACCTTCACTTTGATACCTCACTCGACCCCATCGGACCATTTTATCTAGGGACTACTTTTTCTCCGCGGAAGCTTTTTCCCGAGACCGAATCACCGCCAAAACCACGGCCAAACCGCATCACCGCGCATGAATACATTTTTTTTTTTTTTTTTTTTGCCGGAACTTTTTTTTTGCCCGAACATGCCCGAACATGCCCGAACCACGCCGCCATCTTGCTTTACAACAGGGCCGACACCCACCATCTTGCTTTACAACAGGGACGACACCTCAACCAATCAAATTCAACCTCACACTTACAATTCAACCAATCAAAAGCCTCGTTACAAAACCAACCAGTTGTGACGTCATAGTTACATCCGGGTGAAATATGGTTTTAACTGCTCTCTATACACTACTGAAGGTTTCCACCCGAGTGAGAAGGTTTTCACCCAGGTGGAAACGTTTCCACCCGGGTGAGAATTTTTTCACTTGGGTGAAAACGTTTTCACCCGGGTGAAAAGATTTCCACCCGGGGGAGAAGGTTTTCTCCCAGGTGGAAACTAAAAAACTAAACCTAAAACAAAACAAAAAACAAGAAATGATACATAACACAAAAATTTAAACCTGAAAGTTAAAAAAAAAAGAAAAAAGTAAAAAGTAAAAAATATAGCATGTCGTCTATGGGCCACCGTAGGTCACTGACTTGAGCCTTATTGTACAGATATCATCAGTGCAGAGCTCTTGAATACATTTACTCTTTATCAGGGAGTAGCATCTGTTTCTCTATAATATACTATACACGGTACATCGATCTGTATCTGTCATTACATACTAGACAGGTTCATATCGATCTGTATCTACGGTCCTAGCTGTTACTACTACTGCTATGTTTTTGTCCTGTGTGTAATTGCCTTTGGCCATCTGTGGCATATCTGTGCAAATAAATGATTCTGATTCTGTGTTAAAATCCCCGCCGAAAATAATATTGTCACAACTATAATCTGAAATTAACTTTCTTTGTAACAAAATAAGAAAAAATCTTCCCTCTCTAGTTCATTCTGTTCATTTCTACTTCTGCTTTTACATATCTTAATATGTCCTTGTTTTTCTTTTTTTATTATTATTTTTTTATTATTATTATTTTTTTTAATGTTCATAGATTTACTCTCATCAGACATTATACGAAAAACAATGGTTAATATCACCATTTGGCATTGATAAAGGCGAACAATATACAGAATGAGCTGCGATATTCGAGTGCTCACAGATTTATCACCTTTTTTATGATATGTTTTTATTATGATATGATATTATGATAGAGAGGGCGTGGCTTGAAAAATGTGCAGACATGAGATGGGTTTTATATGCATTGTTAGTGTTAAGGCACATACCATCCAGACCTGTCAGAGATCAACATGATCAAAAATGTTTGACAGTAAATAAAATACACCGTCACTAACAACCCCCCCCCCCCCCCCGCACTCTATCTGTCAATCAAGTGTTCAAAGCGGACTAGACAGAAATGGGCAAAGGGAGGGTATTCCGGAATAAATTATAACCTGCAAACAACTGTTCCACCAGGACTTTAGATTACTGGGCGGACTTATAAAATACTTATTCTTCAGTACATTGTTTAGGATTTATGTATGATATGTCCTTGTAAAAACGTCTCTGGTTTTGTTGGGAGTTATCTCCCCTTGACCAATGTACATGTTGCAACCAATCTCGAAACCAGAGCCATCCGGTCCTGTCCTCCCTACTTGTCCAGCGGAGAGCGACCCCTGGTGGCGAGGTTGATGTTGCAACCTACAGCATGGCCGCCATGCGTGGAGCAGTGTTCTGTTCGTTGAAGAGAAACACGACTTGTCCGGCCTTTTTGACGTGTATCAACTCCTATTTCACCACGCAGACTTGTTTTGTCAGAAGCAAGTCTAGTCTAGCTAGCGGATTGCCACATAGGCTGCAAGTTTTGCGAGGTAAAATTGAAGAGTGCATTTCTTTTTCGTTTTTGCTCGATAACAACAACAACGTCATGATAAAACAACAACAACAACTGGTGAACAATTTTTTAAAGGAGGACGTATTCCAGTCACATGATATTGGACTGGGAGTGGCCCAAGTCAAGCTTGCTGCACCAAAACAAACTTCCATGCATGTCATTGGTAGTTCAGGCCTTCAAGTGCCTCCTATATTTTCCTATATTTTTGAGTCATTCCTAATCCTATATTTTCCGGCTATATTTTACTCAAAACGTCCTATATTTCCTATATTTTGACTTTTTCTCAGGAAAACTTTCATCAGTGCTCTGTAATAAGTCAAACTGACATGAGGAATTTCAGAACTTCTTTTTTCGCCTCGCTTCGCTCGGCAAATATGAAACCATTTCAATCTCTCTATCCTGAATCAAACAACAGAACAGGTCACCTGAAATACCACCACTATGACCGCATTCAGTGAAAGTAATTTGATTAAACACCTGGGGATCGTTGCACGAAACTTGCGTAAGTTACGATCGACGTAAGGACTTACACCTGCGTTGCGCTTACACTACGCCCGTCTCTACACGCGTTTCACGAACCCACAAGGCAGACGTAATTACATCAACATTCACGCAATGCGTAAGTTTCAGATTTTCGCCTCTGCAATAAATATCACTTGAAATTCATGTTTAATTATTATTGGATACAAGGTTTCGACCAGTGTGCTATAACAGGGGTCGAAATGTTTGAAAATCTCCACCTGTCACATGTGACAGGTAGAATCATTTTCTACCTGTCACATTAAATTACAACCTGAACAAAACCATGTCATTCATTTTTCCATGGTTAAAACTGTAATGATGATGAACTACCTCAGAGGCTGTCAATCAAGTGATTGCGAAAATATTTTTTTGTCACCCACTGTAAAATATAATGTACATGAATGTACCTTTCTTTGATAAGCTTACGTTTTGTGTTGAACATTGTATTTGTTCAGAACACCAGCCTGAACAATGGAACTTTGACATACATGTGTGGCTAAAGACGAGCAGTGATCGACTATATATCATCAAAATAACAAGAACTTGTGATTCAAAATAAATGTTTATTTATTACTGGTACATGTGCCACTTTCTACAGCAGCTACACTATCATGACTGTAGGCCTACATATACTGTATTCTGTGTTTGACATTAAATTCTGACCTGCAATTTCAAGGAAATCTAAAAACTTAAAATTCAGCAATGACATTGGTCAACTACTTGCCCCCAGCTTGTCTTTGTCTTGTTACCATATGAAAACATAACAGGGCTGCATCTGGAGCCAATTTAGTTTCGGAAAACATATGGGCGCCCAAAACTGTTTTTGTTCAATTTGAAAGGATTTCTGAAGGAAATACTCGTAGAAAAAGCTTTTGGGAGCCTCAATATCAATCTGATTACATAGCTGGGTACCAGTATTGAATTTCATGGCTCTTTGCGCAGAAATTCCCTAACGAAAATTGGGCCCTCAATAATGAATTAGGAATGGGATGGGAACCTGCAAAAAAATCCTGGATACAGACTTGCGTAAGCAACAAATCTATCTATACTTGCGGATAAAAATGCACAAATCGTGTTCAGATGAATGTGCAAAATTTCACTTCTCAGAGAAAAATTGTCTCCGATATGTAGCTGAAAATCCCGTTCCCTCTCAGTCAATCATCAATGTGAGACAGACAGTCATAGTTCAATCAGCTGATCAGCCAGTGCCGGTGTCCGTGGCACAGTCACGGCTGGTCGGCAAGCCGCCCGATTTATTAGTTTCCTCCACATTATTCCGTTTGAGGAAATTATCCATTTCAAAAGTTAAAGAAGTCAATTTTTTTTCAGAGATATGAGTGCTGGTCTCTTCCAGTGCTTCCCGCCGCGGACATAAACACAAAAGAAATGATGACGTAGACAACTAGCTAGCAATATCGGGAACCCTCAATTTTCCCAAGATATATAAGCAATAAACGGGCCTTCGAGGGAACCCGACAGTCATGAGATCACATGCTTGGACAACTTACCTCCCTTGAAGTTCTTCACACAGATATCGTAATAAAGTGGAGAACGAATGTCGGCGAAACATTACGTTTATTTTTTAGTTGAATTTCGGGGTTTTCCTGATTTCTTGAACATCGTAATGATTTAGGGAACTGATACAACAGTTAGTAGAAGTTTTTTTCTACCTGTCACTTGCGACAGGTAGTTTTTTGTTCTACCTGTCACAAGGAAATATTACCTGTCAGCGACAGGTGGACAGGCGGACTTTTCGACCCCTGTACATGCTGTATAATCATAGCCGACAATGGACTTTGTAAATATTTAACCTCGATAATTACACGTCCGAGCATTCTGCGTTTGAGGCTAAAGATCGTAACTCTTGTATTCGCTCTTTTGTGAAAGGAGGTGCGAAATACTGCACATTGTCTTTGATTATTGAATGTTTCGTGTAGCAGCTTGTCACATAAGTTGAGTGGATCGATTGTGCGTGGTAGGATCGATAAAACAGCCGGGTTCGACATTGATTTCTGCAGAAACTGTTATCTTTGCTGACTAACTTTCATTATCGCTAGCGGTCGCCATTTTGGAAATTTCCGATTTCGGGGATATGAACTGAAAGTTCCTAACTGTCCTGTGCCTGAACGACTTTAATTTACGTGTATAAGTGACAATATATATCAAGGGTGCTGCGTATAGGACTGGTGTTTCCGGACTGATCTAGAACTGGACTCAAGAGTGGTTGGTGTTCTAGATTTTATTGACTGGATAAGGCAAGAGCGTCCGCCATCTTGGTTGGATGTAAACAATCAATCCGGGTGTCAATCAGCTGAGTTATTTTCACTTTATCTAAAACTGGACGCCAAGAGTGTCTGCCATTTTGCTTGATCAGTCTTGGTGACGAGTAACAGACCTGGATTATCCACAGATTCGTGTGTCTACAAGTCAAGGTAGGACCTTTCCTTTTTCTGCTAAAATGAGTGATACTGGGAAAACTATAAGAGGTTCCGGAAATAAGGCGAGACCGGGTACGACAAAGGGTAGGAATGAGGCAAAAGAGAAAACGGTCGTTAGTGATGACGCTGTATATAAATGTATTGGCTGCAATACCCAGCTGGGGGATGATTCGAAAGGCATCGAATGCGATGTTTGTTCCGGATGGGAGTGTCTAGAGTGTTGTAAAATGCCTGAGCAGTTGTACGATCAATTAGTCCTGCTGGATCAGTTTTCCTGGGTATGTTCCCGATGTAAAGTTAATCTCCCAGTGCTAACTAATATGAACCAGAAACTTGACCAATTATCGTCAAATCAGTCTGCTATGCGCGAAACACTGGAGAGTCTGGATCAAACTGTAGCTAAGGCTGTAAACGAGGCAGTAAACAAATTGAGGCCAACTATAATTAAGGAAGTCAATGACAGCCTTGTTGGGTTTAAGGAGGGCATTTCACGGCGAGTCCAACGTCTAGAGGACAAAGTGGAGCAAGCGCCTAAAAGCTCCATTTCGGAGTCTGCCGTAACGGAGCTAATACGGGAGGAGAGGGACCGGAATGGGCGGAGAGATAATATTATTGTATTTAACTTGCCTGAAAGTACTCAAGAGGAAATATCCGATAGAAAGGTGGAGGACATTGATAAGCTCCTTGCTGCCTGTAAGGAATCTATGAATATAGAGGATGTACGGATAAGTGAAGCCAGACGCTTGGGTAAAATAGGCGATAAACCTAGACCGCTGTGTGTATCTCTGTGTGATAGGTCAAAACGTAGAGAACTGCTTGACAATAGCAAAAAGTTAAGAGACATGGGGGATGAATGGAACTTCCCAGGCATGGCTTTGGCACCTGACTATACGTTCAAACAACGTGCTGAGAGAAAAATCTTGCACCGAGAACTTGTACGACGACAAGACTTGGGAGAGTCAAATTTGGTGATACGGAGGGGGGAGATCGTCCGGGCATCAGCGACGATGGCACCGCCAGACCAGGCGAATTCCTAACACATGTGGTGGCAGTCAGCCTGTAAATAGTTTGCACGATTTTCCAGCACTTGACAGTTCTGTTTATGAGCACGGCACTTTGAAAATTTTATATACAAATTATGCTGACTGTTTAACCAACAAGTTGAACGAGCTGGAAAGCTCCACGAACGATCTGTTGCCTGATATTGTTGCAGTAACGGAGGTGTTGCCAAAGTTCTCGCTACTTGTATATACTGAAGACATGTTTGTTTTACCAGGATTTGTGCCCTATACTAACTTTGAGTTGGATTTGTGTCACAGGGGTATTATTATATATGTTAGGGAATCCATTAAAGCCGTCCTAAGCAAATCTATCCAGTACGCTGAATTCCAGGAATCACTGTGGATTGACATTCGTTTTCCGAACAATGGCCTTCTATCATTTGGCTGCATTTACAGAAGTCCCAAGTTCAACTGAGGCGAATAATACCTACCTGTGTGACCTACTTAGAGGTGCTGTGAGCACTAGGCCTACTCATCTGATCGTCTGTGGGGATTTCAACATGCCCAAGACTGACTGCTTACAGCTTAGTACTACTGATGCTCAAGAGCAAATGTTACTGAACAGTTTCAATGATAATTTTCTTGTACAACTAGTGGATAAACCTACTCGCTTCCGCGAAGGCAATACCCCCAGCTTATTGGACCTAGTTCTGACACCTGATGAGGACATTATGGATAATATTAACTATGTTGCTCCTGTCATGCCTGTAGGAGCTAGTGACCACTGTGTTCTGGTTGTTCAGGTAAGACTGGCATTGGACACAGCCACCCCAAGGGATCTCTGGTGCTATGATCGTGGTGATTATGAGGCCATTCGACATGAACTTGGAAATATTGATTGGCAACAATGTTTGGACAATAAAGATGTTGAGGATTCCTGGGATTATATGAAGACTACCATCCAGTTGGCGATGGAGAAGCATGTCCCAAAGCGGAAGGTACGTAATAGATCTAGACCCCTGTGGATGACATTGGAATTGAAGCAACTTATAACTCGCAAGCACAGAGTATGGAAACGGTATTGTCACTCTCGAAGACCCACTGATTTTTAGCTGTTTAAGCAAGTACGCAACCAGGTTACTACCAAGATGCGCCACGCGCGGAGAAGTTATGAACAGCAACTAGCTGCAGATCTAAAACAGAACCCAAAAAGATTCTGGAACTACGTACGGAACAAATCTAGTGTTCGAAAACTGGTTGGCGACCTACTGAATAGTGATGGTCTGATAGTGACTAGTCCTAATGACAAAGCTGAGGTACTGAATGCCCAGTATGTCAAGGTGTTTACTGATGAGGATACTCAGTTTGTCCCTGAAGCTGAACAGAGAACAACTTTGACTCAATTTAGTGTCCTTGAATTTACTGTGGATGAAATTACTAAGAAAATTGACAAGTTACGTGTAGGGAAATCCCCAGGACCGGATGGTATCCACCCGCGTATAGTGAAGGAAGCCAAGTATCAACTTGCCGTGCCCTTACAATTATTGTTTTACCAAGTCACTGGTATCAGGGAAGCTTCCACAGGACTGGAAGTGTGCTAACATATCACCTATCTTCAAAAAAGGAACAAGATCAGACCCAGCCAATTATCGTCCAGTGAGTTTAACTTCAGTTCTGTGCAAATTAATGGAATCCTTAATCAGAGACCAGGTGATGAACCATCTATCGAGTAACAATCTGTTATCGGATAATCAGTTTGGCTTCCGTCCTAGGCGTTCATGCTCCCTACAGCTCCTAAAAGTATTCGATAGGTGGAGTGAGGCGCTAGATGATGAGTGCGACATTGCAGTGGCTTACCTTGACTATTCTAAAGCATTTGACACTGTTCCACACATTAGGCTTACTAGGAAGCTCACAGCGAATGGCATTTGTGGCAATGTAGCACTATGGATCGCTGATTTTCTATCTGATCGACAGCAGTGTGTGATCGTGGAAGGCTCCGCATCGTCGAGGGTAAGAGTTACTAGCGGTGTCCCTCAAGGTAGTGTGCTTGGGCCTGTGCTCTTTCTAGTATACATAGATGATATCCCTGCTACACCAGCAATCTCAACGGATCTATTCGCTGATGACACCAAGTGTTCTACTAGAATTGCTAAACTAGAAGACAGGCAGTACCTACAAACAGACCTGGATCATAAGCAAACCTGGTCAGAGCTGTGGCTTCTATTGTTCAACCTACTGAAGTGTAAAGTAATGCATATAGGGAGGCATTTTCCACCACTCGAGTACGAGTTGGGGTCAGCTGACGGCAGAACTGTTTTGCAATCCGTAGATTACGAGAAGGATCTTGGTGTGACATTTGAGTCTAACCTTCATTTTGACAGACATATAGCTGATTGTGTGAAGAAAGCTAACAAGATGCTCGGCCTCATTTGGCACCATTTTAGGGATCTAGATGCTACAAGTTTTGTGCTATTGTATAAGTCACTGGTACGCCCACATCTAGAGTATGCTAGTCCAGTGTGGAACCCTTACTTAGTCAAGCACCTGAAGTTATTGGAAGGAGTCCAGCGTAGGGCATCCAAGATGATTCGCCGCCTTAAGGACTTGGAATACCCTGAGAGACTTAGATCACTTGGCCTTCCCACTCTGGAATATAGGCGACTTCGCCAGGACATGATACAGACTTATAAGGTGTTGCAGCATCATGACGATCTTAATCCGGGTATCCTGTTCCAAATGGCCAACTCGCGAACTAGAGGGCATAGTATGAAGCTATACAAGCAACGATCGAGGCTTAATGTTAGGAAATACTCCTTTGGGCAGAGAGTGGTGGACCCATGGAATAGTCTATCGGAGCATGTAGTCACTGCACCTTCTGTCAACGCCTTCAAGTCCCGTCTCAACGTGGCCTGGAAACATCATCCGCAGAAATTCTTACCATCATTTATGTAGTGTGTGCAAGTGTCCACCCCGCACCATGCGCACTACATGCAGTACGTTCAGTAACATAACTAGATGGGTCATAACAAGCACTATTAGTGCTTTCTAACCGACCCGAGGATTCAGGTAAATTCAGGTCATATGCTAGGGAGAGAAAAAGTAAAAGAACGACCATTTTCTGACTCCAAAAGTATTGTTCATTTTATAAGATACATAAAATTTGACAAATACGTCATTAGATTAATCTACTACAGGCATGGTTACATGCAAGCGAAGTTGCGCTCAAGCTAAGCATACTCTCGGGCAGACTTAAAAAGTTACGCAATAACTTACGGCTTTGTGTAAATTTAAAGGCTTTGTGACTCGGGTTGGCGTAGCTACGCTCACGCTATGTATGACTTACGCACGGACTTAGGCTTATGCACAGTTCGTGCAACGGTCCCCAGAAAACTACCAAGTTTGGAACATACAATGTAGTAGTAGTACAGACCTGTCTTGCACCCCTTTATTTCCTATATTTTCCTATAGTTCATTGAGAAAATTCCTATATTTCTCCTATAATTTTGCAAATTTCTGCCTATATTTTCTCCTACATTTTCACTGTGAGCCACTTGCAGGCCTGGTAGTTGCCTTTTCTGATGTAAATATCTGAGAAGGGCTATCAATGTTATGCATTGCATCATGGGTTGTTTTGGAGCAGCAAGGTTGACTTGGGGTGGGAAGGGGGGTTGGTTGCAGGTGGGGTTTATTTTGCAGATATTCTCTATCTAGATATTATATCTCAATCAGGGTATAGCGGAAGCCCTATGCCAGTTTTAGTTTTTAGCTCATCTGGGCCGAAGGCCCGATGGGCTTATGTCATGGCCTGACTGTCCGTCGTCCGTCGTGCGTCGTGCGTCGTCCGTAAACATCTTCTTCTCTGAAACCGCTTGGCCGATTAAGCTGAAACTTGGCATGCATGTTCCCCCCAATGAGTACACCAGAATTTGTTCATGCCGTGTCGATACGATTTTAAATATGGCCGCCATGGCGGCCATCTTGAATTTGCCATTGAAACATTGTTATCGCGATTTCTCAGGAACTACTGCATAGATCTTTCTCAAATTTGGTACACAGGTTCCCCTTGGGGTCTAGTTGTGCAAGATACCTGTTGTGGTCTGATTCACAAATCCAATATGGCCACCAGGCGGCCATCTTGGATTTCCCCATGAAACATTGTTATTGCAATTTCTCAGGAACTACTTTGTGGATCTTCCTCAAATTTGGTACACAGGTTCCCCTTGGGGTCTAGTTGTGCAAGATACCTTTTCTGCTCTGATTCGAACATCCAATATGGCCACCAGGCAGCCATCTTGGATTTCCCTATGAAACTTAGTTATCGTGATTTATGTGGAAGTACTGCATGGATCTTTCTCAGATTAGATACACAGGTTCCCCTTAGTGTCTAGTTGTGCAAGATACTTTTGTGGTCTGATTCCGAAATCCAATATGGCCACCAGGCGGCCATCTTGGATTTCGAGATGAAACATTGTTATCTCGATTTCTCAGGAAGTACTGCATGGGTCTTTCTCAAATTTGGTACAGAGGTTCCCCTTGGGGTCTAGTTGTGCAAGATACAATTTGTGGTCTGATTGAAAAATCCAATATGGCCACAAGGCGGCCATCTTGAATTTGCCAGTGAAATCTTGTCATCATTATTTTTCGTTAACTACTGCATGGATCTTTCTCAAATTTGGTACACCGGTTCCTCTTGGGGCTCTAGTTGTGCAAGATACCTTTTCTGCTCTGATTCGAACATCCAATATGGCCACCAGGCGGCCATCTTGGATTTTCCTATGAAACTTCGTTATCGTGATTTATCAGGAAGAACCGCATGGATCTTTCTCAAATTTGATACGCAGGTTCCCCTTGGGGTCTAGTTGCGCAAGATACAATTTGCGGTCTGATTGAAAAATCCAATATGACCACCAGGCGGCCATCTTGGATTTCCAGATGAAACATTATCGCGATTTCTCAGGAACTACTGCATGGATCGTTCTCAAATTTGGTACAGAGGTTCCCCTTGGGGTCTAGTTGCGCAAGATACAATTTGTAGTCTGATTGAAAAATCCAATATGGCCACCAGGCGGCCATCTTGGATTTCCAGATGAAACATTGTTATCGTGATTTCTCAGGAACTACTGCATGGATCTTTCTCAAATTTGGTACAGAGGTTGCCCTTGGGGTCTAGCTGTGCAGGATACCATATATGGTCTGATTGAAAAATTCAATATGGCCACCAGGTGGCCATCTTGGATTTCCCCATGAAATTTTGTTATCGTGAATTCTTAGGATATTACTGCATGGATGTTGATACACAGGTTCCCCTTGTGATCCAGTTGTGCAAGATACCTTTTTTTGGTTCATTTCGAAAATCCAATATTGCCGCATCTTGAATTTCCCATGAAACTTTATCATAAAATCTCAGGAAATAACTGCATGGATCATTTTATAGTGTTCAGGGGGGACAACACAAGTTAGAAACTCATCTATTGCAGTTCATTAGTAAAAATTTCTCACAGCTACTTTCTCCAGTTACAGACAGATGACCTACAGTGCCGTGGCACTATCTTTTACATCTTCGCAGACAGATGGGAGTATGTCTTGGTTAGGCCATACCTCACCAGAGATTACTTTCATTGGAAAAATGTCCTGTTACATGTACATCTCATTGCCATCGTAACAACCCAGTCGCACATATTTCGTACTCGACATGTCTCCCCCTGGTGCATATACCCTCAAAATATTGGAATCGTAGGTTAAAAACTGTCCAATGTACTGTCCGGACACGAAGTGGACAGACGGACGAACGACTGCAATCACATAATAAAAATTGGTTCTGGTTATTGCTTATACAGCTTACTGACAATCACACATTATATTTTGGTATAATTGCCTTTATTCCATAACCTCCAATTACAATCATGAATTTACAGCTTGACCTCCTGTGAAATCGACTATGTTGCCATTTTGTTCAGGGGAGACAATGCAAGTTAGAAACTCATCTATTGCAGTTCTTCAGTAAAAATTTCTCGCAGTCACTTTCTCCAGTTATAGCCAGATGAGCGCTACAGTGCCGTGGCACTATCTTTATATTTTTATGAACAATGCAGATATTCACTGTTCACACATAGAAGGCATGGATCTGTTAACCTCATTGATGGCTTAATTAATCCTTTAGTTAGTTTCACAGAAAAACACAGAGCTCTCCATTGGGGCCTTCTTCTATACTACGTGAGAACAAGGCTCTGGCACCAAACCACTCACCAGATGTACAAGTAGTTGTTGGGGAAAGTACGGAATGGGCAATATTTGCCGAACCCGTTGACCATAACCAAAATTAAAAATAGTTGGATTCTATGCACCTTTCATCTAACACCTTGCTTATGAGTGAGTGTCCATTTTTAGCTTTGCAAGAAGTCTAAATTCAGAGGAGGGGGATAAAACTATCCACATCGCCACTGTGTGTGTAGTGTTTGTCGCACAGTGTTGTGGCGCGTAATCAGTGTTTGGCGATGTGGACAGTTTTACCCCCTCTTCCGAGTTGGATGTCTTGCAAAGCTAAAAACACTCATAAACAGGGTGTTTTGTTGAAGATAGGTGGACATAGAATCAAATTATTGTATTGGTCATGGTCAACTGGTTTGGCAAATATTGCCCGTTCCGCACTTTTCCGACAACTACATCTGGTGAGTGGTTTGGCGCCGGAGCCTTGTTCTCGCATAGTATAGAAGACCCCACTGGAGCTAAGAAAAACAATGCTTTGTTTCATGCTACTATTCAATTCAGGGTTATATCCAGGAATTTGAAGTAGTGTCCTTATTTGAAAAAAATAATGCCGAGCGCAGCGAGGCATAGCGTACAGGCCGGGCTGGAAGCTCTGGGGTCTTAGATGCTCTCAGGAGCATTCGAGCCCATTTCTGGCTATTTAAATGTCTTGTCAGATACCTGTAGATAATGAACAATTTACTTCTTTTTTTCCAAATTTTCATCATATTCAGGCTGATCTTGCTTGTGTTTCAAAATGACAAAGTTGAGCAGGGACTTGCTGCATGAATTTCCAGATCATTTACTCCACGTGCTGTCAGACTGATACTATACCATGATGTCAACTTTGACTAAACTAATAACAACTAACCTTTTTGCTGATTAGACTAGGGCTCAGGGGCCGCCTAGGCGCCGAGAAACTCTGGGACCCTTGATGCTCTTAGAAGCATTCTAACCGATTCCTGGCTGCACATGTCTTGTCGATCAGACAAGCATATCATGCACATTTTACTTCTTGTTTAATTTGATCATCTGCTTTTAAAATTATTTACAGCTGCTGCTTTCAAAATTTCTATTGAATATAGATTCCTCTGTACAGTATTTTTATACCATGCTGTATATCATTCGAAGCTAATTCTCTTCCCACCTCGACTGCCTATTCAACGGGTTGAACATAATTTGTCCCAGCTTCGATGCCTGCATCATTTTCCATGTCGTGTTCAACATCTGCTTGACCTGTGTTTTCAATACCGGCAGCACAGCATCGAGCAAAGAGAACGTCGACTTTGTGGCAGTCAGACCCTTCATCTTCCTTTATTTTTTTTTTCAAATGTCCAGCCAATACACTGCATCCTCTTGTGCGGCCGCTACCCTTCGTATTTCCCCCAGACCGACCTTTCTGTCCCGCCATGACGGCTTGTCATTGCAGATACAACGCGAGAACGCACGTGCGCTGCCTAGCTCTCCAGACACTCACAGACGTACATCAACCTGTAACCATTTCGGTCATCTATACGCGGTAAGACTGACCCTGGGATCGTGTGTATCCATGTTCAGCCTACTTTCGGCAACTGCCAGATGGAATTTCCATAAATCAATACCACATGACTTCGTCAGCCAATCAGCTAAAGTTTACCGACGTAACCCCAACGTAACTCGCCATTTTCGAGTCATGTGATGAACTACTTGTTCAAAATTTTAGATCCACCACACCTCTTGGATGATACGAAAGTTACACATACCTATATATTTTGTAAGCCCAGGCAATATCTGTTTCAGAAGTGGTATGAAAACCTGTAATTTATCAGATTTCTCGAGTCTGTTCTACGCCGGATGAAGGCTGAACAGAATCCGGTAAAACACCGGATATCGCTCCGCGATAATGGAGACACACGATTCGCAAGCCATCTTATGGATGGCGAAGTGTACGCAAATGAGACGTACATATTTCCGACTTCATTCATAGTATAGACCTCTGCCTGGAGAACGAAAACTATCGCGCCCCTAGTGGCCAAGCTTATCAACGGATAGATGCATAGTTGTCTCCCTTGCCATAAGTTGTCTAACGTGAGTTGACACACACTCGTCCAGGTTTACGGCTTTCAAACATCGTAAAAAAACATCATTTGATTTTTGAAAAAAATCATTTGATATTTTGCAAAAACATATTCAATTTTAATTCATTTGATTTTGTACCCGTGTCCGTTTCACGGACGCTGTGAGACCCTAGATCTAACCCTGCAATTGAACCAACCATTTTAATATTTTCAGCATGAAAGATGTCTTAAAATGCCAATAGTATACGCTTTTCAAATCATATTCAATTGTCACTTATCATTTCTGTTTTGGTAGAGCCGCAACCTCCTGGGGCATAATTGGGAGTGGGTGGTGATAATAACAGAACTATTAATTTTAATGAGTCTTATTGGTTCATAGGATCTAGAACTTTGTCCAATGCTATATCACTATATCGTATTTGGCATTTGGGTTCAAACTCCGATCAGCGCCTGTCAGCTGAACGGAGTCCTATCGTCTTGCTACAAGCACTGCCCGCAGTCGAATGCTCTAGCACAGATCCGAAGACCAGGGAACATGTGGGTTTGTTACGATGGGACCCGGACTAATCACGCACATATGCAGCGCCTTACGCAAATAGATTTGTTGAAAACAGCGAGAAAATCAAGAATCTAACTTCTTTTTCGGTGTAAGCTATTTATTAAATACTTTTGGGATATATTTGGTTGATGAAACAGAGGCTTTTAGCGGGAAGAAGGATGGTATATATTGCGGCGTAATCTCAATGCTGAGAGCGCGTTAACGATATTTTCAATTGCGGGCAATGCTTGTAGCCAGACAATAGTCGTTCAACATGCGCTGTTTGGAGTTTGGTTTGTGTTCTTGATGTGTCGCTGCTTATATATTATCAGGAGTTTGTCATTGGTGTGAAACGTGATCGGATATTGGTGATGAAGATGATCGATATAGTTTATAGAGATGTTTACACTACACAGACAGTCTGCAATGTAAGCATCTCTATAAACTATACTGTAGTCTGACTAGTACATTGGGGACTGTTTGGTATAAATTTATATTCTCCAATTTGAGTCCTGTGGGGTTTCTGGGATTGACCTGAGTGTCGCTGTGCACACCCCAGGTCATGGAAAGAATTGAGAGACTCAGCTCCTCAGGCAGCTTGTTGTAAGAGGCGACTAACTGGGGCATCCGTGGGGTTTCCTGGTGTAAAAAGAAATACATGTAGGACCCAAATGTTGTGATATGACTGAAATATTGTTGAAAGTGAAATACATGCAAGTCCTATTCATTCATTCACTCTCCGTCCAAATTTGATCTTTTATTTCTGTCTCCAGGTTTCTCAGTGAAACTCGGCCATGGGAGAGCACCATACAGTTTGTTTCACAGTTCCGCCAGTGATAGAAAACAAGACTATTATGAGGTTCTTGGTTTGCCCAAAAGTGCAGATGCAACGGCGATCAAGAGAGCCTACTATCAGGTACTGGTATACATTGAATGAGATTTTATTCATACTCATATTAACAGACTTGTTCTCTTGACCCCAGCTGGTCAGTGTTCAGTAACTCCCTAGCATCCTTCAAATTGAAATGTGATGTGTATGAGTAGGGATGAAGCCTTATCCAGTATTACATGTACAGTAAAACCTGTGTATACTGACCATGCTTGAGACCAGATTATAGGGTCGCTTTTAACAGGGTTCTGGTTTATCAAGGTTCAAAGTTTTTAAATTTAAGTATTGGGACCCTGGATGGTACCAGTATTTGGTGGATGTTCAGATTACCCAGGTTTCACTGTACATGTATATCCCAAGGATGATGATGCCATGTGAATATTCCTTGCGGTGACCAACCAGTTTCATCTTCCTTGCTCTGGGAAGAACATTTCATGTGATGTTATTCCACTTCACATGCTAAGTCGAAGCATGATATTATTTTTGATGTTTTGCAGTTGGCACAGAAATATCATCCTGACATGAACAAGAATGATTCCAGTGCTGAGAAGAAATTCCATGACGTTTCCGAAGCGTATGAGGTAGATATCCCATGTCTGTTTACATGGTTTAGGTATCGATATGGTTACCCAAACAAACATGACATGATTTACACTCTTGTCTTACCTGATATATAACTCATACTAAAAATAAGCTTAATTTCCCAGCGGTTTAGTGAGTGGTGGGGGGGGGGGGGAAGGGGAATCCAAAATATGTAGTAATGGGACAGGAATTACAAGAAACATCATGCTGAAAATGGAAACCAAAGTTGGTATGTTGAGTTAACGTTTTTGGGGGAGTAGAATATGGGAATTTATCATGTTTCCCGGTGAAAATATCTTGGCTTCCCCGGGTGTCCAGTCTACATCTGTGACCGTTCTCTATCCACAGTTGCAATTTTTTGTGAGTGGATACACTACATGTAGTTGGAGACGATGTGTCATGTACCTAAATTGAGATCGAGGTCATGGATCACTGTGGCCTAAAAGTCAGGAATTCATTGATCATTGACAGTTTTCTATCCACAGTTGCAATTTTTGGTGAGTGGATACACGGGTGGGGAGGGAGGTGGGGGGGGGGTGGAGGGATGATGTGTCACATACTAAATGTAGGTCGAGTCAGCAGTCAAAGGTCAGTGTGGACCAAAAATCAGAAAATTATTGAAAATTGCCAAGTTTTTGTGAGTGGTTACTGTGACTCCAAAATCAAGAAATCATTAAAATATATTTGTTTTGGTGCATGTAGAGATACATTAGGGAGACATGTGTCACAGTCAAAGGTCACTGTGACCCGAAATCCTGGAATTCTTAAAAATCGTGATTTTGTGTGTCTGTATACATTAAGGGGAGATAATGGGTCATGTACCAAAATTTAGGTGAAGGTCAAAGGTCAAGGTCACTGACCCCAAAATCAGGAAAACATTAAAAGTCCCATTTTATTTGCCCATCGAAGACAATGTTGTATAATCCGGTGGTGAGTTCTGTCCTTCAATCCGTCTATCCGCTATATCACACCCTGCATACCAAACGGCTGCTCCAACTTCCGCCGGAGGGAAATTTCAAATTTGAGAAGCTAAGTAAGTTCAGATTTTTCATTTTTTGGTAGTTTTCACGTATTTAGTACTCGAAAATGTAATGAGAAAATGTTCTCAAGGGGACGTGTTAGCAATTCGTGTGAAATTTTCAACTCGTCCTTGTATTATTTTTTAATTACAATTCATTTTATCTGACATTAAGAGCTATATTGCAACATAACAGTGATTAGATGCTTAAAAAATCATCTATTTGTGTATCATCCGCCAAATAAGTTATAGATATATGAAGAGTAGTTCCTTAACAGCAGGCTGACCGCTTGTAATTTCAAATAGTTCAATCTACTTCGGTCACTGTTAGTTTTCCTAGCTCATGCATGTTCGTATATGATACAAATACCACCGGAGGAGCATGTCTCGAAGATCTGATTACCGCCGGAAGATCTAATCTCTATGCGTTTGTGTATGTACACGATCAGGCCACTTTATTATATGTTAACCATGCAGAAATAGCCATGATCATCACTAATTTTATCCTCGACATTTACGCTCCATCGTGCCAACTCGTGTATTGGCCTAGGTGTTCTCATCAGCAGTTTGTCACCCCCTAAACTGTCGATGAAACAGTGATATTTCTGACAGTATGAGGTATACAATCTGACGCCGTGAGAATGTTGCGATTGTGTATCCGTCAGATACAGTCTAGGTATCGGATAACCCTCAAACACTTTTGAGAGCATTTATTTAAGGATAGCTATCCCCTTAGAGGGTCAAAATTTGTCACTTTTTTATTACTTCATTCAAATATTCACTACTTCCTCTAAAATGAGATTAAAATTATAAATAGAAGTGCTTTAATATTAGGATTGAAAATTTAGTTTCCGAGGCCCTGGAACAATTAAACAGATTGCCTTAGCTTGGGCTTGGCTACTATTTTTTTTGTCTGTTAAATTTCCCTTTCCAAGACTCATTTCCGCAGTATTATGGTAAGCTAATTATCTATTAGTCCTACTTATTTACATTAATGTACCCCCTTCTGATCAAAACCATGCAAACATCCTTATTATTGTTTCTAGTTATGACAGTGACACTTCACTCAGACACCCGCCGTGAAGTAATCCACACAGGTGTGAACAAGTTTTATAGCAGATTAAAAATGTATTTGACAATAGAATTCAAGCAAAAAATAGGGTTTAATGCGGGAGTTGCACAATACAGGGTTCCGGCCTTGGCCGCTAGGATCGCCTTTGTCTTTATTTCCGTTTCATACCACTTCTATCGTCTGCTAGGCACAGCTGAGTGGGCTGGCTGATCGTTTCGCTTGGACGCGTAGCGGGCGATAACTCTCCGTAATAACCATCGCCCAGCCGCCAGGATCGCTATTATCTGAGAATGGCTCTTAAGCCCTTTTGTTTTTCACTTCAGACTTTAGCGTGATAACGACATCGACAAAGAATGATTAAGATCAGGGAATGGCTCTCAAGCCCTTTTGTTTTTCACTTCAGACTTGGCGAGATAACGACACCCACAAAGAATGATTATGACAATAGTATATGACTGCTGTGAACATAACTCATTTATTTTGTATCCACGTAAACGTCCGTATAGAAATAAAGACGTCTTTTAGTTTTCATACTATTTCAGTCATCCCGCGGGCCTGTTTTATATTCGGTATATTTGTCTTTCACCATTGCTAACGTATATGGCGGCACAATCGAATAAACTACGACCGGTTTCTATCGATTATATCAAGTATTGAACTTAAAATCATATAAATCAACCACATACCTTAAAGCAAACACGCAGTCGCTGCTATTTTCATATCAATTTCTATGTCGGCTGCTTTTTCGCGATAAACCGTAAATGTCGTTCGCCGCGATCCTGGCGGCTGGGCGGTGGTTATTACGGAGAGTTATCGCCCGCTACGCGTCCAAGCGAAACGATCAGCCAGCCCATTCAGCTGTGCCTAGCAGACGATAGAAGTGGTATGAAACGGAAATAAAGACAAAGGCGATCCTAGCGGCCAAGGCCGGAACCCTGTATTGTGCAACTCCCGCATTCATCAGTTGTATAGCTGGACACATTTTGCCCGATCTCTAGCCTTTCATTTTTGTACAAAATCCGAAATTCAAACGTTTATTTCTCGAAAAGTATCCATGCTACGCTTTTGAAATTTGGGATGCTTGTTACTTATAAGGTGATCTAGAAAATCTTATCTCACTTTTGTAAGGTCGGCTTCGTTTTATAATTATCCAACTTTTAAGACAAACGACCGTAAAAAGTACATTTTTTATCTCGCCTTACGAAGTAAAGGGGAGATATTGTGAGAGGGGGAAAGAGGATGTCGTCGTCGGTGTCGGTGTCCCCTGCCTGGAAATGAATGGGTTTTTGGTTTAGCAAGTTAAAAAAAAATCTAGAAAAAATATTAAAAAAATATGAAAAATATGGGGGGTGGGTATGCCACCTGGGGGTACTACTCCTGGGGTACTCTAATGTTAAAATCCCTATGAATGAGTTTTGCGTTTAGCTGAAGTGCACATGTACATCTGTACTTGGAAAGTTTCTTGTCAGCTGTCATTGGATGATTATGAAACTTGGTACACATGTTTCTTATGATAAGAGGATGTACCTGTGCTATTTTTGAGAAGAAATATGAATTTTTCTCAAAATTATGGCAAATGAAGAGTTTTCTGTTTAGGTAAATTGTACATGTAGACCTCTACATGTATACATATACATCTACATGGTAACTTTGCTCCAGTTGTCAGCTGTCATTGGATGATTATGAAACTTGGTACACATGTTTCTTATGATTAGAGGATGTACCTGTGCTATTTTTGACAAGAAATATTAATTTTTCTCCAAATTGTGGCAAATGAAGAGTTTTCTGTTCAGGTAAATTGTACATATACATGTCCATGGTAAGTTTGCTCCAGTTGTCAGCTGTCATTGGATGATTATGAAACTTGGTACACATGTTTCTTATGATAAGAGGATGTACCTGTGCTATTTTTGAGAAGAAATATTAATTTTTCTCAAAATTATGGCAAATGAAGAGTTTTCTGTTTAGGTAAATTGTACATGTAGGCCTCTACATGTATACATATACATCTACATGGTAAGTTTGCTCCAGTTGTCATTGGATGATTATAAAACTTGGTACACATGTTTCTTATGATTAGAGGATGTACCTGTGCTATTTTTGACAAGAAATATTATTTTTTCTCCAAATTATGGCAAATGAAGAGTTTTCTGTTTAGGTAAATTGTACATGTAGGCCTCTACATGTATACATATACATGTACATGATAAGTTTGCTGCAGTTGTCAGCTCTCATTGGATGATTACGAAACTTGGTACAAATGTTTCTTATGATTGGAGGATTTACTTGTGCTATTTTTGAGATGAAATATTAATTTTTCTTCAAATTATGGCAAATGATTGAGTTTTGCGTTTAGCTGAAGTGCACATGTACATCTGTACACCACCGTTTGCTGCAGTTGTCAGCTGTCATTGAATGATTATGAAACTTGGTACACATGTTTCTTATGATTAAAAGATGTACCTGTGATATTTAGGAGATGAAATATTAATTTTTGTTCAAATTTTGAGGGTTTTGTCTTAATCTGCCAATAATAATGCACATGTACATACATGTACACCGTCACGGAAAGTTTTCTGAAGCTGTCAGCTTTCATTGGATGAGTTTGACACTTGCTACCCAAGTTCAATGTGATTCAAAGATGTGCATGTGCTATTTAAGAAATATGACATTAAATATGAAATTTTTTCCTAATTATTGCAGTTTAGACTTTGTATCTTTCCATTGATAAGGTTTTTGTTGGGCAAAAATTTACAGGTAGATCTGTACATGGAAAGTTTGTTGAACCTTTCGTGGGATGATTATAAAACTTGGTGGACATGTTTCATGTTTTCCTAGGTCACAGCTCTCCCGCAGTAATCCCACACGGGACTGACCTATCCAGCAGTAAAACCAAATGGCATTAGCCTATCCAGCAGTATTGCCATACGGGACTGACCTATCCAGCTGTAATCCCAAACGGAAATAAACTATCCAGCAGTAATCCCAGACCGAACTGGTCTATCTCGCTTAGTAGCATTTGCTAGATCCTGTGTTAAATGTGATGATTTTAATCAACGTCACAAAACATTGTTGCAGATAGCCCTACAGGCACATCTTATTTAGATCTCTACCTCTATAAAAATGAAGCGGGCATTCTCTCTCGTCGACTTTATGACAAAAGAGATGATTACAATTTCGACATGGTAAACTATCCCTTTCTGGATAGTAATATTCCAGTGGGACCTGCATATGGCGTATACATATCTCGCTTAGTAGCATTTGCTAGATCCTGTGTTAAATGTGATGATTTTAATCAACGTCACAAAACATTGTTGCAGAAACTTATAAAACAGGGCTATTCCACCAAGCGCCTCCACTCAAAGTTTCTCAAATTTGGCGATACATATCGCATGCTGATAGCAAAATACGAACGTAGCGTGCAAGATCTATGGGGCTACGTTTCGTAACATGTGTCTAATTCCGCTTAACCCGGGGCTAGGGGCCGTATGAGCCCATGTACTTCAAGATCCTCATGGTACTCATATGAACAGTCACAATCAAAGCGTGACTGAGGTACATCATTTTTAGATGACGACTCTATAACGAATATTATGGATTAAGAATACTGATCAGCGATACGGATTTGATATTTTGGAACATCATGATGTCTTGCCGGCATCATTGAAAACTGTTGACCGCTTCTCTCTTGCAGGAAACAACCCTATGTTTATGTATACTTTTGTCTTTTTGAATTTGGTGCTAATACTGTTATATGGAAATGGAATAGGTCTTTGGATTATGGACGCGGATATTCTCTAATGGACGACGGCTGGATTATGAATGACGGACTAGACGCTTGTAATCCAGCAGTAATCCAATTTGGGACTGGCCTATTCAGCAGTAATCTCACACAGGACTGACCTATCCAGCAGTAATCCCAATGGCACTGGCCTATCCAGCAGTAATGCCACACGGGACTGACATATCCAGCAGTAATCCCAGAATGGACTGGCCTATCCTGAAGTAATCCAACATGGGACTGGCCTATCCAGCAGTAATTCCACACAGGACTGGCTTATGCAGCAGTAATCTCTCATGGGACTGACCTATCCAGATGTAATATGACACTGGATTGCAATTTGCAGCAGTAATCCCACACAGGTTTAGCCTATCCAGCAGCAATCCCACACGGGACTGGCCTCCTCAGCCATAATCCCACACAGGATTGCCGTATGCAGCAGTAATCCCACACGGGACTGACTATCCAGCATTAATCCCATACGAGACTCATCTATCCAGCAGTAATCCCAGACAGGACTGGCCTATCCAGCAGTAATCCCACTTGGGACTGGACTATCCAGCAGTAATCCCACTTGGGACTGGACTATCCAGCAGTAATCCCACACGGGACTGACTATCCAGCATTAATCCCATACGAGACTCATCTATCCAGCAGTAATCCCAGACAGGACTGGCCTATCCAGCAGTAATCCCACTTGGGACTGGACTATCCAGCAGTAATCCCACTTGGGACTGGACTATCCAGCAGTAATCCCACAGGTGACTATCCATCAGTAATAACATGGGACTGTTCCACCCAGTGGTAATCCTACACAGGACTGGCCTATCCAGCAGTAATCTCACATGGGACTGAACTGTGTACCAGTAATCCGACAGCACTGACCTATCCATCCTACATGGGATTAACTTTTGCCAGTAATCCTTCATGGGACTGATGTTATTGTCTGTACCAGATAATCTATTCCAGACATTATTGTCTGTACCACATCACCTATTCCAGACCTTATTGTTTGCTCTACATGTATGCTTTCAATACTGCTGCACCTTTGGCGGATGACCCCGCAAGGCGAGATGTTGGGTTCTCAGAACGCTTGTTTCAATTTATTTTAGTAAAATAGTTATAAAAACAAAACCAGGCAAAAAAAAAAAAATTAGATAAAGTTTACTAGTTCGAATTGTCTCCTACCAAGGTATACCATCAAAGTTGAAACAAGACCAACAGTTTTCATGAAATTTCAATTGAAAAATGGACGCTACTGTTTTCATTTTAATTTGTTAAAAGTGAAATATTTTCTACACAGTAGCAGCGTGAGTTATACAAATCATATAGTTGGAATCCCTACGATGTATACTTTCATAAAATATATAGTTTATTATGGTTATGTTGTATATTTATTGATACCGACGACAAATGGTCATGGGGGTGCAAAAACTGCCTCTAAAGAGACAGCTATCCTTAAAGCACCATTAAGCGTTTCTGAACAAGAAGTACCGTAATAGATAAAAATTTCTGAGTTTATTGAGTTGTTTAAACTACATGATTTATGGAAAAATTAGGTAATAAAGCTAGGTGGCAATTCACTAGGTTACGGTAGCGTTACACTATGATGAAGATCAAAGCAGTGATGCGAACAATGTGACGAGACAATAATAACATAATGACTGGAAATAACCACGGCATGTGCAAGAAACCCAGACGCGGGCGTGACGTGCACACGCACTGACATTCCGGCTCACATACGGCTCTCCAACCGGCTCTCCAACCGGTCCAAATTTAGCATTGTTCGAGATGGGAGGTCCGATTATAAACTGCTATATCTGAATAAATATAGGTTCCCCCAAACGTATTTACCCCTACAAAGTTTCTGCAATATATCACCTTCCTTATGCTACAAATTAATGTAATTTATGATTTTATTTGGCGGATCTAAATTCGATTTAACCGAAGTACACATGTAGTAGTGTGAATCCCTTCTCCATGTTAAAAGAATGGGAGAATGCCTTGACCGACAGCATAAGTCTACAAAAACCGATTGATTTCACCCTCTTGCATTACCAATGAAACAGTTATTTACCCCTCACCAGAAAGACAAATGTTTACCTGAAAAATTCATGTAATTGTATTTGTGAATAAATATGAGAATTTACGTCAAAACACTTTTGAAAGAGAGCAAAATTCAGCTTTTTGGCGGAGTCACGGTCGGCTGAACACCTATGGTTGTGTCTGATTGGACGAAAGTGAATATGCTGGATAGCGGCCTGAGGTCAACATATGGTCAGCGTGTAGCGTGTGCGAGTTTAGTCTCATTGGTTTATGACTGGCTTTCTTTGGTAGGCCTTAAGTTTAGAACGGATCCAGGCGATGATAGGGCCCAACTATTGTGATTCAAGCGAGATTTAGGCCTCAGACCATAAATGACGAGGAGTTGTGTGTTTAACTCCGTGGATTTAGTTTAAAGACGTTCCCCACCTTTGCTGATGCGCACAACGTCGCGCATGTATTTATAGCGCGAATGCCAAATGACGTTGCATTAGGTAATCTCCCTTCGATCACGCTGATAACAGCACATGCCATAGCAACGTCAATTGATTTCCGGCCACTTTTAGAGGAAATCTGCGTCAAACGATGTTAGAAGTCAAACGAGTTTGGTGACCCCATTATTGGATGGGAATAATTAGCTATAGGCTTTAACAGTCAGACAATTCCATGAGCAAATTATCATTGAATTCAGATGGAAATGGTCCAGTCTGAAAGACAAAGACCACGTGAACATGAGCAGCGCACATTGATATTCGGTGGTGTGTGACAATTTTTGGAGCAAAATCGTACAATTTAAATTTCATCATTTTTTTTTTTACAAATTAGACAAAAACGCCCCATAGGTGGCGTCATGAGCTTGAAAGTGAGTTCGATGACTTAGTAATTTTTTTCTTGAAATGAATTTGTATATTTCCAAGGTACATGTACATCCGTGCAAAATTTGATGAAATTCTGATGATTTCATAGGGTGAGGAACGTCCTTTTATTGGGCCTAAAGATTATGGTTCAAGCCAGATTTAGATCTCAGACCATACACTGCGAAAAAAAAATTGTGTTGAAGCCATTTTAGCACCAAAATGGTGTTGAAAATAACACAAATTGTGTAAGAATGAACACTAATTTGTATTGAACTCAACACAATTTTGTGTTGATATATTAAGTTAAACACAAAACCATGTTGATTTCAACACAAAACATTTTGTGTTGTAGCCATTTTAGCACAAAATTGTGTTAAAACAACACAATATTTTTCGCAGTGTAAATGGTGTGTTTAACTCAGTGGATTTCGCTTTAAAATAGTATCTTTTTCATTCGTTCGATGGATTCAGTATTGAGTGAGGACGGTACATTCATTTAGCTCGGCCAAGAAGAGACAGTGGTACTCCGGTGGTAATTGTATCATATTATTATTGATTCCGGCGGTAGTCAGATCTCACTCCGCCGTATGTTGTATCACCACTTCCACACAGGTCATATTCATGCGTCTTAAAATCATCAAAATTCTTCCTTTTCACATATAAATATCATCTTGCCATTAAAAGGCAACCTCGTTTTACATAACGATCGTAGGTATATTCTTGATTAATTAGATAAAATGTATATTTGATGTAGTTTTTCTAAGAAAGGTTTCTAGATTCGGCTTCTAATGGATGTAATTGTCTATTTAGAATTGTCCCGTTCTCAAAAACACGTCAGCTACATGTAGTTAAATAAACGTACCATCTAACGATTGAGACAATTTGATATTGTTGATAGGGTATGGTTCTGACATATCAACGTAAAAACCAACAAGTTGTCCTACCATTTTGCACGATCTTCCCTCCGGCGGAAGTTGACCCTCCGGCGGAGTTGGAGCAGCCGTTTGGTATGCAGGGTGTGTATATAACGCTCTTCAAAAGGCAAGGCAGTGTTTTATTGATGCAGACTTAGTGTTCTATTAGAAATCCTTTTTTTGTTTGCTCTTCAGGTTTTGAGTGATGACACCAAACGACAGGAGTATGACATATTTGGCATGGCTGGTCAGGGATTTCCTGGAGCAGGAGGGTTTAGAGCAAGAGGTAACAGTTTTCTATCTCTTCAAATTGTCTTCTATGTTATATTTTTGGTCTGATAGTATGGTACTGAATAGGGATTATAGTGTCCATCCACTCTGACAACACTGATTTACCTGGCTGGACATAATGGTCTGGGTCATCCAGTTTTGCCACTGAGAGAGATGACAGAATGAAAATGAGACAACTTTTATAGTCTAGTGCAGAGAACACACACTTAGGATGTATTGACAGTTGATTAGCACAAAAGAAAAATAAAGTAGTACCGTATTCATTATCCGTAAACTCTTGCAAAATAAGGTTCATTATAGCCGCTTTACATTATATCAGAAGTGGATGAAAACTAGAAGTATGCAACATTGATGTATTCAGTGTCATCGACGGCATGTTACCCGTTTTAGCGCATCCAGTTGAAAACATTGCCTCCTAGCGGGAACTGGCGAACTGCCAGGGGAGACAATTTTGGAAGGTCAGGAAATGACTCCTACAGCCGCGAATGCAACTACAGCGTCCCGAGTCAAACCGCCAAAGGTGACGCAATGAATCATGGGAGTTTTATGAGAGACTGTGACACTGCATAACACTGAAAATTATCAAAATCGCGGCTCGCATATGTTAACTCCTTGTGGCGATGTTGGGTTGATTTATTTGTACTTCCATGCAAACAAAATATCTGTTGACTGTTAGTTACGAACACTGGTAACAATCATAATTAATTAATATATCCCTTCAGATTTATCCAGAAAGTCTATTCATATGCAAATAAAGCACTCCGCTAAATTGTCAGATGCGCCATTCTATGAATATTTGTTCTTCTTACACTATCAATGCAAACCTCCCGTCATCAGTAATGTTTATTCAACGAAATGTAACCCAAGTTGATACATTTATTTAATGAAACAAGAGAACAGAATTGGGGAAGCCGAACTGAATGAACTTATCGCCACGAGCGCAACAGCTTTCTTCTTTGGTTTTCTTTCTGGGTCTGAGACAAGCCATTACATATAGCTAGCTTTGCAGGCGAAGCCGATATATGACATCACTACGGGTGTATATATACACCCGTAGTGATGTCATATATCGGCTTCGCCTGCAAAGCTAATAATGGAGTTTGTGCTTCTAAATCTGGTAGCCAATCATTTGCCTTTAGTAAAATTCCTGATAGTCCTTATAAGGCACGCCTGCGTATCACGCGATATTTCTGTAGTATTTTGAACTTCGGTTGTAAGAAAATTGAATGTTCATTGGTCGCCAGTACTGGTTACATCATATAATGACCTCCACGCTTCCCGCGGAAAATTGAGGCTTATGACGAGTGGGTAAAAACATTCCTTTGAACTCGACCTGATTCAAACTTGTTGTTGAAATATTGAGAAAACAATGCCATTCGTATCACCAAATGTCGGTAGTTCGGACGGACATGATAGATTATGGATTTTGGGATGTTAGATGCACAATAAATGAAAAAGACATCTATGATAATATCCTGCCCACCCGTTAGGGGGCCACCAGGTTAGAAGTAAAGCAAATAAATGAACTTCCCGCGTTATCTCCCAGAGTATATAATGTACCGTAGACCTGGGTCCCCAGAATAAATGAACTACGGCCATACTCGATTGTAATTCAATAAAAGATTTATTGCCCAATTACGATATCGAACTAATGTGTTAAAAAGACAACAGGAGTCAAAAGTACAGGTAGCCCTTCGTTGGGCAGAAGTTTGGAGCTAACGAAAAAAATGTTGACTCCGATGTCAGCACAACCTTTTTTCTGGGTCACCGTAGCGTACGGCCAGACTCCGTGCGCCAGATAATTCCCATGATTCCTCAGTCAAAATTTAGGTAATTCAGCTGCCGACAATTGCCGACTAATAACGACTGCAAGCCGATCGGCGCACTGTGGAAAAAAATGGATTCTATATTGCGCAGATTTCACATCCTACGTCACATGAAGTGTTATAGGCAGGCTGGTGGTGCCATTGCAGTCTACATAGTCTAAGTGATCCTTACATACTTCTAGTTTTCATCCACTTTTGATTATATATATTATAGAAACAGACCGGGCCTATGTGTGCCATCCTTTTGGAATCTGAATGCTGATTTTTAGCCCACCATCTGATGATGGTGGGCTAAAAATCAGCATTTTTTGTTCAAATCGCTTTTTGTCCATGGTCCGTCGTCCGTCCGTAAACAATTCTTGTTATCGCGATTTCTCAGGAACTACTGCATGGATCTTTCTCAAATTTGGTACACAGGTTCCGTTGGGGTCTAGTTGTCCAAGATACTTTTTCTGGTCCGATTCGAAAATCCAATATGGCCACAAGGCGGCCATCTTGGATTTCCCCATGAAACTTTGTTATCGCGATTTCTCAGGAACAACTGCATGGATCTTTATCAAATTTGGTACACAGGTTCCCCTTGGGGTCTAGTTGTGCAAGATACCTTTTCTGGTCCGATTCGAAAATCCAATATGGCCACCAGGCAGCCATCTTGGATTTCCCCATGAAACTTTGTTATCGCTATTTCTCAGGAAGTACTCAATAGATCTTTCTCAAATTTGGTACACAGGTTCCCCTTGGGGTCTAGTTGTGAAAGATACCTTTTCTGGTCCGATTCAAAAAGCCAACTGTGGCCATCTTGGATTTCCTCATGAAACATTGTTATCGCGATTTCTCAGGAACTACGGCATGGATCTTTCTCAAATTCGGTACGCAGGTTCCCCTTGGGGTCTAGTTGTGCAAGATACCTTTTCTAGTCCGATTCGAAAATCCAATATGGCCACCAAGCAGCCATCTTGGATTTCCCCATGAAACATTGTTATCGTGATTTCTCAGGAACTACTGCATGGATCTTTCTCAAATTTGGTACACAGGTTCTCCTCAGGATGTAGTTCTGCAAGATACCTTTTCTGTTCTGATTCGAAAATCCAATTTGGCCACAAGACGGCCATCTTGGATTTCCCCATAAAACAATGTTATCGCGATTTCTCAGGAACTACTCCATGGATCTTTCTCAAATTTGGTACACAGGTTCCCCTTGGGGTGTAGTTGTGAAAGATAACTTTTCTGATTCAAAAAGCCAATATGGCCACCAGCCAGCCATCTTGGATTTCCCCATGAAACTTTATATCGTGATTTCTCAGGAAGTAGTGAATGGATCGTTCTCAAATTTGGTACACTGGTTCCCCTTGGGGTCTAGTTGTGCAAGATACCTTTTTCGGTCCGATTCGAAAATCCAATATGGCCACCAGGCGGCCATCTTAGATTTCCCCATGAAACATTGTTATCGTGATTTCTCAGAAAGTGCTGCATGGATCTTCCTCAAATTTGGTACACAGGTTCCCCTTGTGGTTCAATTGCGCGAGATACCTTTTTTGGCCCGAATCGAAAATCCAATATGGCCACCAGGCGGCCATTTTGAATTCCCCCATGAAATTTTGTTATCATGAATTCTCAGGATGTTTCTCAGGTTTGGTACACAGGTTCCCCTTGTAGTCTACTTTTGCAAGATATCTTTGCTGATCCGATTCCGAAATCCAATATGGCCACCAGGTGGCCATCTTGGATTTCCTCCTGAAACTTTGTTATTGCGATTTCTCAGGAACTACTGCATGGATCTTTCTCAAATTTGGTACACGGGCTCCCCTTTGGGTCTAGTTGTGCAAGATAGCTTTCCTGGTCCGATTCGAAAATCTAATATGGCCACAAGGTCGCCATCTTGGACTTCCTCATTAAACCTTATCGCAATTTCTCAGGAACTACTGCATGGATCTTTCCCAAATTTGGTACACAGGTTCCCCTTGGGGTCTAGTTGTGCAAGATACCTTCCAGTACCTAATGATGACACGTGCGGAAAAAAAACAAACTTCATAACGAAGATGAAGGGTCCTCTGGACATTCACTTTCAGACTAACTTTGCTCATTTCACTTGTACTAAAACAACCGACATCAAGTACAGTTTCTAGAAATCTTGAAACTTCTGAAACTTAGAAAGATAATATCTCGGTGTTTTCCAGTGTCCCTTTTTCGATCTTTTTCGCTCAAATTCGAAATTCTGCAAACAAAATTACAAATCATTCGTTTGTTCTTAGTAACAATGGACAAAAAGGTCCTCTTGTCATTAGCTTACAATTATCGGACAATGGTGGGCGTCAAGATCCTTCAGGATCTCTCGTTGTATATGCAAAGTGAAAGAAAGAAAAATAGGCCACAGCCAGAGGTAAAACTTGAGGACAAGGTATAGAGATGGAAAATCGTGGTTATCAGTATTGTGGGCAATGTATGTGAAAGGGACGAGCATTTTTGCAAAGCCTAAATTTGCCAATTGCTGCTGTTGTCGTGCTTATCGGGGGAAGAGAAATGTACCTCCTTGACAGGAGTGTGGCTCCGACTCCCGTTTTCGACTGCTCGGACTACTATATGTTACACAGTAGCACACTTTCGAATAATGGTACTATTGTTTTACCACCCTAGGAGTATAATAACTTACATGTAGTATTCGTATTTGGCAATATTGCTGACATTATTTGGAATAGGTCTTTGGATTATGGACGCGGATATTCTTTAACCATGTTAATGGACGACGGCTGAATTATGAATGATGGACTAGACGCTTGTATTTTAACACATGTAGTCCTGCTGGTGAGGCTCGTAAGGTGTAACAAAAAAAATTGTCTGTTTCCGGGAACCCGACCGACCGTAAGAATGCCGAAATGGCAATGCTTTTTTTTTTTTTTTTATAAATCTGCGGGAAGAGTTATTTCCCTTGGCCGAAATTCAAGAATAGTTATCTCCCTTATCGTCGCACATGTGCCCAGCGCACTGTCTCCATGCGGCATGGCCGCCCGCCAGAACAGCTCCGATGTTGGTTTCCATCTATCCCATTGAGGAATACGGACAAAGGAATTATTGTCTTTTATTAGCGACGAGTTGTTTGTGAACTTATTCCATCGTTGTCAAATACAAGGCTGTAACTGCCGTTGTATAGAGTCGGAAGTACTGATTCAAGGAGCGCGAGTTTTTTATGGTGAACGAATGGAACTGTCAAATTTAGAAAACGAAAGCGTAAGACACATTTCTGAGGAGTTTGGACTAAAACATTTTTTCTTCACCTGCTTGAACAATCACTGCGCAGAAAAGTCTCAGAAACTGAGTGCTTTTGACAATGCCAAAAGAGGGGACGTTACCAGATCAACGTCAGGTATTTAACAAACCATAAAGACAAACTGTTCAACGATGTCATTCAACACCTGTCAACAGGTCCGGGAAAAGTGGCAAATGGGGTGATTCCGGCAAATTGGCCTGGTGGGTATATTATTCATAGTTGAAAGTGTTTACATATATATATTTTTTTTTCAAGAATAAATAACTGGAGTTTTGAACTGAGCCATTTCGGCGCCAATTTACACGAGTTTGTTCCACTGACAAAATTAAAGTTACGCTTATGTATTTTGTAGGAAAATGAAATATGTTGTTGACCTGTCAAAAATTATAAATCTCATTAGGCTATAACTTGCCTATTTTGTGCCTTCCCCGCCGAAATTCATATTCTACTCATCAACACATGTTCGTCCAAACAGAAGGGAGCCATCCACAAGCTTGGTATTTCATTATTTTTTTTATTTTTATTTTTTAATCATATGACTGCATATCAGAGGTATCCATGATCATTCACCAGGCGGACTATAATCCGGTCTGGTGCCAGTCTGAGCGAGTTCCACTGTGAAAAGTGAAAGTGAAAGATATCCCTGATATGATATAGAAAAATTCTGCCGAATACCCAGAATTCACTGTAGTGTAGATTGAAGATGGCTTTCTACTGTTTGGGTGAACATGTGTTGATAAGTAGAATATGAATTTCGGTGGGAAAGACACAAAACAGGTATTAAAGTTATATTATGCATGAGATTTATAATTTTTGACAGGTCAACAACTTATTTCACTTTCCTACACAATACATAAGCAGAACTACAGTATTTTTTTTATTTCGTCAGTGGAACAAACTCCTGTAAATTGGCACCAAAAGTGCTCAGTTCATAACTCCAGTTATTTATTCTTGAAAAAAAAAAATATATAAACACTTTCAACTATGAATAATATACCCTTGTTGTCAGACCAACACTTCTTAAATAACTGATTTTCTCGTGTAATGCAGACCGATCAATTTTAGAATCATGCATTCATTTTGTCAAAAAGTGGTCAAAACTTGAGAGCTTCGGTGTAGGATCTGCCTGTCCAGCTATATTTACTGGTAGTGATCAGTTTAACTTTGTGTGGTATCTTACTGTTTTATTTACTGTTTTCATATTAAAGATTTTCTTTCGTTTAATAAAATATGTAGTTGTTTCTTTATTTTCTGTTGAAAGAAACTCTGCTTCACAAACCGGTCCAGATTCTGTAAACCATTATGGGTACTTTCCTCACTGGAAGAGGTTCGAGAATTTAAAAAAAAAAAAAAAAAAAAAAAACCGACCGACCGACCCTGGAAAATTTGAGCCCGTTAGGCCAAAAAAAAATATATGTCTGTTTCCGATTACGGGCCATAAAAAAATAGAGTAGGTAGGGCCAAAAAAAAATTTATTTTGGAAATAAATTTTATTTTGATGTCCAGTACTCCTGTCCCATATACAATGGTCTACAAATATATTCTTGATTGTATAACATTCCCACCCACTTTAACATATTCTCCCAGGACACATCCCCCCATATTTTCAGATATTCAAAAGATCTTATCCCCCAAAAGATAAAGGGGGGGGGGGGGAGATACCCTCAAAATATATTGTTGGTATTTTTATCTCTACTGGATCCAGCAAATCTTGATATTTCAATAAGTTCTGCTGAAACCAGTGAGTTATTGTACTGATATTGTGGAAATGAGAATTGCCAATAATGCTGTTTACCACCAAAACGAGTATCGTTTTAATTTATTAACTTGATATGCAAAACAATATATTTCAAGGATTTCCACCCAGAAATGATGAATTTTTTTGTGAAAAATACAAAATTCCATGCGGAATTTCAGTGCCTTCCATAGGGAGAGTGTACTTATTTTCTGGAAAAGCCTGAAGAAAAAATTGACATATACAACATAAAATGAAATGGGAAATTAATTTGAACATCATGGAGGTTTGTACCAGCGACTAGCTAATTCGAACAATTTGAGAAACGAGACGCGATTCCTGACTGTACAACAGTACAATGATTTGAACAAGCCATTTCTCGAAAACAGAAGAATTAATACTTGCTTGAATCTTGGGGGTTTATTTCAATGCATTCATAATAAAACAAGTCGGGGAAATTTTGGATTTTTTACCGGAGAAATGGTACCGGTCGGTTAGACTTTGACGGCGACTAGCTTTGACTGTGTCGTCGCCGATTTCGCTGAAAACGAACACCACTTGCAAGCTGCCGTGTCCGCTAAACACTGCTTTAACAAAGTCATTTCAAGCCATCAAATCAGTAGATTTCTTTCGAAGTTGATGGAGAATATGTTTAAAATTGTCCTGGTAAACAAGATCAAGTCGACTGAAGCGTAATCGGGTTGCTGTTTTCTCGAATCCCGACCTAGAAGTAGGTGCTTTATTTCCTGAAAAGATCGTCAACCTGCCGCCATGCCATGCGGTCATCTCCAGTCACACTTTACGGTAAGCTGACTGTGGGCGCGCCGCTTTACGGTTGTTGTTGTTGTTGTTGTCGTAAAACGCGGCCTTGGTAGATTTCGTTGGAATTTGCTGATAAAATTTTTAGAGTCGCACGATTTATCTAGACTCGGTCGGGTAACCGGAAACAGACATATTTTTTTTCTTGGCCTTACCGGAAACAAACAATTTTTAAACAGGAAAAATTCCCTGTTTCTTGCCATGCTAGGTGAACTGGCGTATGGGTAATTTCAGAGGTGCGATCTATCCAAGCGGTATGGTTTTCATTACAACACCCCTGCGCAAAATGAGAGAATGACTGAAAGTTCCGCGTCACTCCGTTTATTGAATGCGCTATGAAGTAGTTCGACCTAGTTTCGAATAATTTCTCTGAATTAATCTCACGACGAGCCGTTTCTAGGTGCAGATATTGAAGAATATGTCGAATGCGTTTCCTGGACAACACTTCTGCTGACATCTTGAGAGATTTTCTTCGAAAGATTGTGTTTTGTCTGTAAACTGGTCAATATGGCACAGGTCGTAGTCACGGAATATGCCCACTTCATCTTCGGTTCTGATAGCCAATGAAATACACCGAATTTACGAAAAGACGTCATGTTTTAAGATCGGCTGAACCGCACTGCCAAAATTATAGTGCAGTCCCGGTGAGAGAGTTTGAAAAGGAGAGACGAGGAGGCAGTTTCGTTTTCGTTCCATCAGTCGACTGGAGAGTTTTGACACTGTGCGAGTGTGACATTCGGACAGATCGAGGTGTGTAAAACGTTTTATACCCGTCACTGAATTCATTACTTGTTTCCCGGCGCACACGTGTTAATATTATCAAATAAATGAATGTTGCAAGTTTCCGCGCTACTGCGTGACTGAAAGCATGCACATGGCATGACTGAAAGCCGCCGTTTTGTGTGCTAAGTTTGAAAACATTTCTTGCAAGGAAAACTTGATTTATTTCATCAAGCGAAAGCATCCTTTTTACTGCAATTTTCACATTGACTGATCTTATCGTCCTGCATCATTTGTCATCCAGCAAAAGTAATGTTCTTGATTCTTACCATATCCGTAATGACAGCTCGTTGAACAGGTCAGGGAAAAGGACTAACTGGGATATATATCTCAATTGGGATAAAATATCGCAATTTGAATATTTTTTTCATACTTCCATATGTTCAAGCTGGCCACAGGGACGAGATTCTACTATATTGCATATACATACCCATCTCACACTTCAGATATTATAAGTTATACCAGTGTCTTGCGTTGGTATACAGGCTGATATTTCGTCGAGAAGATAAATATTTTCACGAGCCCGAAGGGCGAGTGAAAATATTTATCTTCGAGACGAAATATCAGCCTGTATACCAACGCAAGACACTGGTATAACGAATTTATCACATTGAAGAGCTATTTTTCTGGTTGGTTTAACATTCACCAACTCAAAAGAAAAACAGGCATAACTCAACGTTGAACAACGACAACGTAAGACATCGTGAGTCGGACAGGCAGCTTCGATCTCTTTTCGATCTGTTCCGCGATGAACAATAAACTGGATGAAATACTTAGCTGACATTCTGACGTTCCTGTTTATGTGGCATATAAAGCTTTGGATGATAATTTATTTCTTATCTTCATCCGCAAATACACAATTTGCCTCGCACAACTTGTTCCAGTAGCGGAACTCGCCCATACAAACTCGCGCAGACAAATTCGCCTGAAACAGGCTTTGCCTGCAGGTGTTGCACGCGAGTCCTTGACTGCGTTGGTATATGGGCACGCGCGTCTTCACAGCATTGGTATACGAGAATTCTGAATTGGTATACCAACGGTGGATAACGAATACGGTCTAATGCACTATGGTAATTAACCAATCAAAACCCTACAATTTACTCTGAAATGTGATAATATAAGTTATACCAGTGTCTTGCGTTGGTATACAGGCTGATATTTCGTCGAGAAGATAAATATTTTCACGAGCCCGAAGGGCGAGTGAAAATATTTATCTTCGAGACGAAATATCAGCCTGTATACCAACGCAAGACACTGGTATAACGAATTTATCACATTGAAGAGCTATTTTTCTGGTTGGTTTAACATATATCACCAACTCAAAAGAAAAACAGGCATAACTCAACGTTGAACAACGACTACGTAAGACATCTTGAGTCGGACAGGCAGCTTCGATCTCTTTTCGATCTGTTCCGCGATGAACAATAAACTGGATGAAATACTTAGCTGACATTCTGACGTTCCTGTTTATGTGGCATATAAAGCTTTGGATGATAATTTATTTCTTATCTTCATCCGCAAATACACAATTTGCCTCGCACAACTTGTTCCAGTAGCGGAACTCGCCCATACAAACTCGCGCAGACAAATTCGCCTGAAACAGGCTTTGCCTGCAGGTGTTGCACGCGCGTCCTTGACTGCGTTGGTATATGGGCACGCGCGTCCTTCACAGCATTGGTATACGAGAATTCTGAATTGGTATACCAACGGTGGATAACGAATACGGTCTAATGCACTATGGTAATTAACCAATCAAAACCCTACAATTTACTCTGAAATGTGATAAATCGATATATCTGAAGTGTGAGATGGGTATGTATATGCAATATAGTAGAATCTCGTCCCTGTGAAGCTGGCATATTGTGCTAGTAGTTCTTCTGTTCGTTTAAAGACATACAACAGTGGTTATTGATGGGAAGTATACTGCAACAACAGCATCAAAAAGTATTGCACGTAATTGCAATTGCACAGATAATAATGTCGACGAGAAAAGGTCAGCAAAATTATACAATCGTATTGTCAGTTTTGTGAAGTAGATTCCATCTTGTTTTTGGTAGTTTTGATGCCGAAATCCGACATTGCCGTTTAGTATGAAAATCGGTGAAAATATCCCAATTAGGATATTATAAGTTATACCAGTGTCTTGCGTTGGTATACAGGCTGATATTTCGTCGAGAAGATAAATATTTTCACGAGCCCGAAGGGCGAGTGAAAATATTTATCTTCGAGACGAAATATCAGCCTGTATACCAACGCAAGACACTGGTATAACGAATTTATCACATTGAAGAGCTATTTTTCTTGTTGGTTTAACATATATCACCAACTCAAAAGAAAAACAGGCATAACTCAACGTTGAACAACGACAACGTAAGACATCGTGAGTCGGACAGGCAGCTTCGATCTCTTTTCGATCTGTTCCGCGATGAACAATAAACTGGATGAAATACTTAGCTGACATTCTGACGTTCCTGTTTATGTGGCATATAAAGCTTTGGATGATAATTTATTTCTTATCTTCATCCGCAAATACACAATTTGCCTCGCACAACTTGTTCCAGTAGCGGAACTCGCCCATACAAACTCGCGCAGACTAATTCGCCTGAAACAGGCTTTGCCTGCAGGTGTTGCACGCGAGTCCTTGACTGCGTTGGTATATGGGCACGCGCGTTCTTCACAGCATTGGTATACGAGAATTCTGAATTGGTATACCAACGGTGGATAACGAACCTCTGCTATTCATCATATTTGTCAATGATCTCTTATTATCTGAACTGTCTAGCACAATAGATTTGTATGCTGATGATACTACTGTATATACTTTTTCCTCCAATGTTTATGAACTGGAAAGAATATTGAATAAGGATTTAGAGATTATAGAAACATGGTGTTACCACAACAAATTGTATATCAATACTGATAAGTCCTCTGTTATGCTCCTGGCTACATCATCCAAGATTTACAAGCTTCGCGAGACATTGCACATTACAATAGGTAATGCTGAACTAAAAAATGTGAAGGATGACAAAATTCTCGGTCTGAGGATTGACCAATCACTAAGCTGGCAACCACATGTGAACTCTCTCTGCAACAAAATTTCGACTAAGCTGGGAATACTATATAAACATAAAAACCTACTCAAAAAAGATGCAAAACTTCTTTACTACAATGCTTACATCCTTCCCCATATTGATTACTGTATTACACTATGGGGAAATTCAAATGCCTATCAAATTGATAGAATTAACAAATTACAAAAACGAGCAGCTAGAACTATACTCAACGCGCACTATTTAACACCATCAGCAGAACTTTTTAAGGAACTCAACTGGATCAGTGTATTAGACAGGATATATTATCAAAAAGCTGTACTTATGTATAAAATTATCCACAATCTTTGTCCTTCTTATCTGAACAGTTTGTTCAGATATGTTGGGGAGGTAACATCAAGGCATCTAAGATCAACAGAAAATAATAATCTGTTTGTTCCCAAGCCAAAATCAAATATGCTGACAAGAAGCTTGAGCTACACAGGAGCCAAAATATGGAATTCGCTGGACAAGAAGCTAAGAGAGTCTCCCTCGGCTGGAGCCTTCAAACATCGACTGATCAAAATTCTTCAGGCAAAAAGCATAAGTTAACTGGATGCCATGATGTTAGATATATTATTATGTGTTTGATGTATACTTTGAATTTGGTTGAACTGTTTTCAATATTTAATGTACATTGTTTGATTGTTTGTTAGAGGGCCTCTGGGAAGAACAGTTTACACAACTGACAGAGTAAATACTTGTATTTGTTACCCTCAGAAAATAAAGTAATATATATATATATATATATATATATACGGTCTAATGCACTATGGTAATTAACCAATCAAAACCCTACAATTTACTCTGAAATGTGATAAATTTCAATATCCAAACTTTGATTTACATGTAATATCTTAGGTGGGATATATACCCAATCTTAATAAATTAATATCCTATCAATGCTCCCCAATCGTATATGTCGCTATGTAGGATCTTACTGATTTCAATTGAATTTTGTGTTCGGAGCGCCCAGCTCATGAATATTTAATAGTCTTATGACATCACAACCGCATTTTAACTACTTTACTTGAGTCGGGCAGGGGGATAGGTTCATGGACTCAAGGTTACGTCAAGGACGAGTCCATAATTCTACCCCGCATTATGGAGCCAACCTGGCGGGTGGGCGGCAACATCAGAAGATTCCCCCACAGCTTGGCGTGTGCTTCGGCTGAGCCAACCAGAAAGCACTTGTCATTACGTTCCCTTCAAAGCACTATGAAAACCTCTCGGGATCGGTCAACACGCGCCTTACTGCAAGCCGGTTAGATCCTAACAGCGACATATCCAAATGGGGAAGCAGTTAGGATTTAATTTTAATTAGATTGGATATATACCCCACTTAGTGCTTTGCTCTGACCTGCTGAAGTTGACAAAATAATTTTCCGTTTGGGCCAGGCAGTGGAGGATGTTTTTGATGTTAATAAAGGTTTTCTGTGTCTGTGATTGAATTTTTTAGTAACGTAAGGGTATTTTTTCTGTGTGCAATTGCTGAATGGATTTTAAAATAATTATTCGATGTACCGGTAGGCATACGTGTAATCTTGAAGAAGACCTATAGGCTGCTTATATTATTTTCTGGTTGTCAATTGCCACACAAATAAATATGAATCAGATTCAGTGACTTCATTCTTGTACATGTCTACAATAACAATGTCATTGAGCTTTGGCTGCCAGTTGCTGTGTGCATGAATACATAAACCATGAATGAAAGCCGATCTGCTTCCTGGGCGACAATGTTCACTATGATGCGGACACCGACCTCTGCAATATTGTAGGGTTACTACCAAAATGTTATCCTGTTTAGTTCAGGTAATATACAATTTTTAATCTTCGGTGTTGTGTTCTTTATCGGGGAAAGGTAATTTCATTGGGTTGTCAAACAATTGTGATAACAGTTGAACGCCTCAACAAAATTGTTTCCATCGTCCACTGGTACCACATATGCAACTCTCATTTGCCTAGACTTTCTTTACAGTATTGCTGAAGTATCTTCAATAATTAGAGCTAAGCTTCACAAATTCACATCACGTATGCAACGAGAGACACATCAGAAGTAGATTGAACAGGACCAATTCCTTCCCTGTTTTTTAGCAGCCTTGGATGCTTTCATTTTTTTTTGGCCTAATGGAAAAGGACTCAATTTCCAAAATGTCAGGAAGAGTTGCTACTTTGTTAGTACATGTACACAAAATAGAAATACAGTGACAGTATACAGCTATAATACTTTTCCAATGTATCCAGTTTCATTTTATATTTAATTTCCACTTGAAAACTGCATTCAAACGGTACTGTTCAAGAGTTCCCGTCGGTGCTCTAAACCATGTGACCGAGTCTGACCACTTTCTCGGGAGTAATATGCCAAATAAAAAAAAGTTGATGGCGACTGCTTCATCAGTCCCCTGATTTATAGCTCAGACGAGTGGCATCATCTGTCATCCACCAGGATATCTACCCTTGTTAGCGAGCAAATTAAATCCAGTTTCGGACATAGAAAATTTGACGTTGTTGTTGTTAACTTGACAACTTTTTATGCCAGTAAAATTTTTGTAAGATTATGGTACAAAATTAATGTCTTTCTTTGCCAGTCTTATTTACATTGTAATAGTGAGAGGCTCGCCTAAAATTTGTGCACAAGCTGCCAGGCAGATACATGTACATACTACATGTAAAATGGTTTCGATACAAAAATAAAAATACATTTGACAGTGTGACCCAGAAACCTGTCATTTATTATCGAGCCTGTAGCTAGCTCTGTGGAAAGCTCGATATAGCTGCCACAATCACAGTTCATCTGTCTCTGTCTATCTGCAGGTCAAAGTAAATGTTGAAATTTTGGACTTGGCCATTTTTCCCCGTCCACTGCTTCTCGGCCTCTCTCTCTCCTGAATGATGGCCCGCCTGACCCCTCCCCCCCCGAACCCTTGTATATTTCGGTTGCTTACATCATGCTACACTTATTGAACCCGTCCACTAACCATGGGAGCATGTCCACACTCCTGGGGCACCGCCCCACCCTCTTTCTCCTAACCTACATGTAAGCTTCGCCCGACCCAAATACCCTCACATATTCAATCTTGCACTTATTCAACCCATCCTCTATTCCCTGGAGGATGTTTTGCCTGCCCCCATACCATGATTTTTTCCGTGAGCTTTTAATACATCATCTTCTTACACTTTAAATCCATCCATCCACTACCTCCCGGGGTATGTCCCCACCCCTGGGACGCGGGGTCAAACCCCCATCTCCTAAACTAGGCTTCGCCTGACCCCATACTATCCTATATTCCGGGAGCTAACATCATGCTACACTTAATAGATGCATCCGTTACCACCGGGAGCTGTAATCACCCCCTGGCATGCCTGGGCACTGAGCCCCACCCTCTATCTCCTAAACTAAGTGTTAGACACCATACCCCAATATATTCTGGGAGCTTACATCATCCTGCACACATTCAAAGCATTGCCTGACCCCATATCCTCCTATTTCAATTTCCAATTTTGTATCTTTTTTATGCGAAACTAACCTACTGTTACATGTAGGGATGAGATGTGGTGTACATAGTAGCTATAGGCCTACATGTATATTCACACACATGCCGAATCACCAACAATATATTCCTTTATATTTGCTAATAGTTTGATATTATCTAGAGAGGGAATTCCTGCAGTACCGAACCCCTGTTACATGTACTTCTGAATTCATGTCATCTTAAATGAAGCAGGACACCATTTGCTTCAATTTTGCTATCAATCATCCAATTCCACATCATATGATTTGCCCTAAATCTTTGCATGAACCATATTTGTGCCACACATTTTACTATATTAATGGTCCAGAAGCCTGATGACGTAGGCCCCTTACATCCATGACAATAAAATACCACTTCTATCCCTTCATGCAATGAAGGCCCCCAACATCCATGGCAATTAAATGACAGGTGAGCATCGTTATACAATTCAATTAGCCGGTCACCTCCTTAGTGTAACATGACATCAACTTAATTGCCAGCACGAGGTCCCTGAGCTAAGCTGGCACAGTCTGAAGAGCAAGCTTTAATTTCGTGTATCGTAGTGCTATATTTATAAGGCGCGCTTTCGCTCTCGCGCGCCTCCCGCTCACCTTATTCTCGATCGAGGTGCAATTTTTTAGCGCACCTGAAATATCCAACTAGTGTTTATGCATAGAGTATGTACGCGTACGTACAGCATGGTGCAAAACATTGTCAGGCCCCTCGGTTAAAATGCGCCCTGCCCCGTTTAGATCGCGCTTCGTCTCTTTTGAAACCGTTCTGCTGCTTTTTTTCATGAATACAGGTTGTTTTTTCCTAATTCTCGACATCGCCTAACAGTCGTTGACCCGCCGCCATATTCGCTGAAAGCAACGAATTCCAGTACTGGCGTTTAGATTGGCTGGGTCCCGATAAAAAACAAAACAAACTTTGTTACGATTTCAGCCTCATGTCGCGGGGAAAACCCCTGTTCAGTTGGTTGACACTGATATCCAATCGAACTTTATGTGGACCCTGTTTATTTGTTGGTAATTACTCTGTAATCGTGCAATCGACTGGATCGTGCAATCGGCCACGTGGACACGCAAGTCTAATTTTATGGGACCGATATAAAATGCTGCATTATTTCAGAAATTACAAATTGAATTGAAGCCTTATTGAGCTATGGCGATATTACGTAGCCCATTTCGTCTGACACCAAGCCTGTTTAGCAGCAGCAACAAATTATTTCCAATTTCCAGTAAAAAGTATGAATATCTTTGTATAAAAAATAAATCATATGTACATGTATGGTAGATCTAGTGAGCTGAAACATTTACATGTGTATGTTACTCCGCTTTATGACACTCTTTGGTACTCAAAATGTCACTCAGAAAAAAAAATTATTCAGTTAACAGTTTCGGACTAGTAAAGATGTCCTATTTGTCATTAGTTTCAAAGATTTTAGTTCTTATAAGAATATTGTTCAGTAAGTATAGGAGATGGCATTGGCCTTTGACAAATTGATTAGATCAATACATATTTTTCTCAACTTGATATCTTGGGAATTCCAAACATATGATCATGAGAGCTCATTATAATCACACTGGTAGGGTGCAATAAACTCTAAATTTTTAAAATTGAAAAATACCTCCCCTGAAAATTTTCAGAATTACGATTTTTAGCTCCCCTTGTCACTCCCCTTAACAGATTTAGGTGCACTGAATTTAGCTCCCCTGCCTTATATTAATATGAAGCACTGGTATCGGGTTACATATAGGCCTTCACGCCTTGCGGGACATGTACTTTGCATTGCCAATGATAATTTAATTGGTTTCATATTACACAATCCATGTTAGATTTCAGGATGAGTGTTCACGTGTCATACAGATGAATGGAAATAAAATTCATCACGTGACCGAGAGATATATAATACGTCATCAGCGTATGGGACCATTGCTGAGTTTTAATCCATTTGTGATGTCCCAGTCTTTTCCATAACACATCATTACATGTCTATGATTGGAAACATTTGTTATTATATTCTTATATTTGCATAAAAATGTGAGGGTTTATCACAATGCTGGTATCCCAGGTCATCCCATACTGTAAATGATAACCTTTAGTCCAACTATTACATTGTTAAAAGCTTTGTCAGAAAAGGGGATTATATAGTTGACATATCATGACAAAAAGTTACACCAAGAACGTGCTCCAAATTGCTCACCAAACTGCTTCCTAACTAAGCTAATACATGTAAATGTATTCATCAGATATAAAATGAGCTTACTTTCGGATAAAAATGTAATCTTTCAAGTTATTAAATTTTATTATACAGTTCCTCTTTCAATCCAACCTCCGCATCACGGACATAGAAATAATACTTTTTACCCCTCGGCCGTTTTGGCCTCGGGGTATTGTCGTCACCATGTACGTCCGTCCATCTGTAGACGTACATCCGTCTGTCCATTGCCGCATTCTAGGAAAAATCGCTGGACAACCACCAAATTTTGAACACTTATTTATCGACTTGTAGTACTGAGTTAGATGCCTAGGCCAAGTGGAATAATATTTTGGTTTCCCGTTACGACTGGATAATTCACTAGGGTAGGTAGGTAGGCTTTTTTTTTTTTTTTTGCCAAAAAATTTTTTTTTGGTTTTATTATTACTATTCAAAGTTTGAAGAAAACCGCAATAATAATTCATTCACCAATTCATATATCGATACTTTTTTCATTCTGCACTTCGGAAGATATAGTTGTTTCAGTCATCGCCAGCGGACACCCACATTCCAGTCGGAAAAATCGGCACCCGAACAGATTCACCAACGTGGACACTTGTACAGTCGCATCTGAAATTGATGTCCACGGGCCGACTTCCTGCGATGAACACGATAATCTGACGTGTTCACAGTCTCGGGATAGTTTAGCTACCAGTTCGTTGACTGTATCCGCTACCGGACAGGAAACGAACCGGCGATCAACCGATCCATTCCCCGATGTTTGGCGACAACTATATTTCAGCACACACACCAGCGAGGACGCCATGCTTCCTGTGCGTAGAGGGCGCTTTTTTTCAAGTGGCGATAACTCTGAACACTACTTTTGAGCAGTGATTGTCTCCCTTGTTTGGAATGGTCAGAAAAAAAAATTAGGGTCGGCGCCAAATACATAGGGTCGGTCGGGTAACGGGAAACCAAAGATTTATTCCACTAGGCCCTATCGAAAGTCCATGTTTCACAGAGTTATGCCCCTTTACAGATATATTAATTTCTATTTCTGTCCTATATGCTTGAATGTAACCAACTATATGTGCAGAACTGTATTCGATATATTGCTATTATATTTTGGAAACTTATTTATATTGTTGTATTCTAGGAGCTAGCAAAAAATTACTCGCCTCTGCCCTTAATTTAAAGAGTTATGCCCCTTTTTGGGTGCAGCTATCTCTGATTTTGTGATACATGCTTGAATGTAATCACTAATATAATTAACTGTTTGGTACAGTTACCAGATTATGAGGAAACTTATTTATCCGGTTGTAGTGTAGATGCCTACGAAAAAAATAGTTGTCTCGGCCCATATTTTATGGAGTTATGCCCCTTTCGAATGTAATAATCTCTGATTTTGTGATCTGTAGTTGAATGTACAAATTATATCTGCAGATCCATGTTTGTTACAGCTGCTAAATTTTGGAAACTTTTATATGAAGTTGTGTTCTAGAAGCGAGCAAAAAAAAATAGTCTCTACCCTTTTCGAATGTAACCAGTTATACCTGAAGAACTGTGCTCAATACAAGCCTACAAAAAGTTATTCGTCTCGGCCTTTCTATGACTCTTTTTGTGTATTAATCTAGATATGATTTTGTGATATTTTTCTTGAATGTACATGTAGCTGTTATACATGTATCTGCTGAATTGATGATATTTTCTAACAAGGACAATTCTGGATGATTAGTAATAGCCACAATATGTTGCACATTCTCAGCATATTTCTCAATTACTTGGGGGAAGCCGAGGGGTTTTGTGAGTCTCAATTTCATGTTTTTTAATAAATGTATTGTAATTTTAAAAGAGTGTGCATCACCAATGAGATGGGCAGCCTCAAATGATGTGCCACCGTAAACATGTAAAAGGGCTCGATTTTTCGGCGTAGCTGCATGTTGTTCTTGTTTGTTCTTTTCTGGTGAAACTGTGAATATCTCCAACATACATGTAATAAATCATAGCGAGCTGAAACTTCACACATCTGTACTTCAGGATGTTTTGATGCAAGAATATGCAAAACTTGTAAGACTTGTAAAATGAATAACTTCTTGTTAAAATTGGATACTTTGAAAATTACAAATGGGACATCCTTGGGGGTGCTAAAAGTGCTATTGAAAAGAATTTTGAGGTTTTCTGTTGGTCGTGGAAAGTCACATCTTGTGCCCCTTTAAATTAATGTACATGCGATAACTGACTTTATCACATAACTGTGTTGTTATTCAGTGACATAAATCCATGACGTAAATATCGTATGTAACTAGTGACATAACATTAACACTTTCAAACAAATTGATTGGATAGTACATGTAGCGTGAGAAAATAAATCACTACGTTTGGTGGTGACGTCATTGAACTATTTTTCTCATTGATAAAATTTTACTACGAAATACTATGTTTACAAGTGCAACAACAGATACATGCATCGACCTGCATACTATAATTGTCAATAGCCATACAAGCAGAAATGATCGGCAATACATTATTTCGACAGTTTCGAGCTTCATATTTTGTATAAAGTACTCATGTACCGTAGTCTGTCATTGTTGTTTGGCGAATCGAGCCAGGCCGCCATTTAGGATATTGTAAACGTTTGTTGATTCTTCTGTAATATATCTACATGGAATCTTCTCGATGTTTGCTTATTTCTTGCAATAGATCTGGATGATTACAGACTTCAAACGGATTACAAAATGATCTACGATATTTTGAAATGCTGTGGAAACTGAACAGCCATAAAAGGGAGGTGCTCACTCGGTTGCGTTTTGGAACTATATCGGCTTAGCGTATACAGTAACTTTTAAGGCTGTGATGCGCCTGAGCCACGGACGTTTTTTTCGTCGAGAAGAAACAAAGAAAATTTTGAGATAGATTCGATGATAAAATATTTCGAATTATTGCGCTTATAATTTGCTTAAAATCAGTTATGTGATAAACAGAAACTCACACTCGTGGCTATTTAATATGAAAGTTATGACACTCATTGAGTAAGTTTTATATGTTGCTCACTAAAGCTCGCAACATATAAAACTTACTCAACTCGTGTCATAACTTTCATATTAAATAGCCACTCGTGTAAGATCCTCTATGCTGTAATGTATATCTTCATACATCAGTTCATAACACCAAAACGTACAGCTGTGATGGTCATCTTACATCACAACTCAAGTCCCACCATATGTTTCTGCAAGATACATGCGGAACAGTGCTCTCCATTTTCAGTTATTATGGAGAATAAAGCCCCTAGATGTACATGTATGATTGAAGTTTGGGTCAATATACATTTGGGTCAATATATGTACATGTATTGACAATACTCAACAATATTGGTTGGATAAATTTCAACTTACAGTTCACGAATCCATGTCGTTTCCAACATTGATGACTTGTAGTATACAAGTTTTCATTCTGCCGCATATTCAAATTGTTCTCCTGTGTCGTTAAACAGAATTTACAGGTAATTTTTAGTCCTGCTATACATGTACATGTAGGTCATAATTTTGAAATTTGTTGCAGACTTTGCTGCGAATTATTGTAAAACAACACAATCACAGTCATCTTTAAAATGTTCCACAGGACTCGCAGGAAAACCAAGATGCAATACCCAAATCACAAGCGTCTGGTCGGTCATTCATTAATATTCAGCCGTTGTCTCATTAAATAGTATCCGTGTCCATAATTCAAAGACCTATTCCATATTCCATATAACAACATTAACACCAAATTCAAAAAGACAATCACATGTACATGTATACATGAACATAGGCTAGTTCATCCATGTCTTGGGAAATGTAACCATATACCTTATTATAAGAGTGTGGCATTATAGTTTGTGAAAAAAGAGCAAGATGAATACTTTCATGTACTACTTCGTATTTTGTTGCTCTTCGTCAGTGTATTTTAACACTCAGCTCATCAGACTGCGGGGTCAGCATATTAAGGTCATCCGTCCATCTGTCAACAATTTCCATCTCTACGTTACTTAAGGATTGACTGATTTTTTTTACGTTCATTGGGGTATGAACTTAAAAACCGCTGTGCAAACTGTATGATTCCGCGTAGCGGATCATACAAAGTTTGCACAGCGGTTTTTAAGTTCATACCCCAATGAACGTAAAAAAAATCACAGTCAATCCTTATAATTAAATTAATCAAGCAAAACGAATCCAATAAGAGAAGAAATTGAATGTGAAACGAACGAATTCTTCCATTTAATTCTTGTAACAGTACAAAACACTGCGCGTATAAATACATGTACAGTCAACAAAGTCCGTATAACTCCTAGCAACGTCTCAGTGCACGCGCACCTCACTCAGTCGGCCTAGCGCGGTTCAAACAGTTTTCAGTTTGACAGTTTGTTGCACATTGTGTATGGAGCCATTGGAGGGAAAACTTCTCAGTCAGGGATAATTATTTAGGTCAGGAAAACTGAAACACACAAGAAATTATGCGAAGGAAGAATGAGATATGAAACCATGCAGAAGAGGAGAAATTGCTCGAGTTGAGTTGGCCTTGCCGGGAATATTCCATTCAGAGCCGACTGATCAGCCGACTGGGCGATGAATTTTCTTGCTGTTTTACCGCGCCCCGGGTAGGCATACGGAGGACGATTTCACTGATCAATGTGTTGTTCTGAGCTGGGGAACATTCTCTGTCGCAGTTTATAACGGAACTTTCTTCCTGTCGGTATCCGCTCAGATCAATAATGTGACGAAACTCTGCATCATTCATCGCCTGTACCCGTCACACGTGGACTGTAGTGTAATCGAGGGAGTGTGCTGTGTTGTGTTCGAGCGGACGCATAAATTTGTGTGATATCAGACAGGAAACGTGAAAATTGATATTCTTTCACAGATTTCGAAGTGTATACAGTTCTGGTGAACTGATTGCAGCCTTTATGAACAGCGATTGAACGATGATGTTGCACTCGTAGGCCACCTAACAGGTTTTGTGGAATCAACATTCTGTAACACTCCCCCCTCCCCCCCCTTGACTGGAGGGATTTTATCGGACATCTGCAGTACGGAACGATATATTTGTTGCATACATCCGCTTATCGTGGCAGTCCGTATAATTTGTCAATTTTTGTGTTTGGTTTCGTGAGAGAGGACGACATATTCCCTTTGGTTTCCATCAGTGCAAAACTCCCCCGACCCGCACCACAACAGTGAAAGCCGGTGGATGAAATTCCACTCCACGGGAACGGTAACGAATGAATGGAATATCTTACCAAACTCTCAGGTAGGATGTGGGTTTCAGGAGTTCACCGGGTGTGATAATTTCTTTATAATGATTTGTGATAAAAGTGGGTAAGCGAAAACCTAATGTCAAAATCTCGTTCAAGGTCACGGAGATGTCGATTTATTGCTGATCAGCTGATTTCCAGGACAGACAGACAGACATTATCTCGGCTCTTTTCTCTTCGAAATTCTTGTAATTTTACAAACAATTTTCTCAATACAAATAAATATTTAAATTGACTCTTTCCAGTTGGTTTTAGAGTTTTCTGTTGGCATTATTTGAGCAATATTATGCACTAAAATCTGAATCGATTTACACTACGTCCAGTGATCCAGTGCTATTTATAGCAAAAAAAGTAGTGCAGTTGTGGGCGTGGCATATCATATTTTTAGATTCATTGAAGTATGAACCGAAAAATTTAGTACTAATCAGCCAATCAAATCGCTGGATTTACGAACAATACAGGGGGAATTTAATTATTATTTTATGAACAAGATAGAAACTTATATCAAAGATACCTTAATACATGTACGTGTTTTGATGTTATGACCCTTTATCACCCGTCCAGCAACAATATCTTGTCCGGTCCATATCTCCGGTACTATTTGATGGACAACTCTGAAAGTGACGTGGAAGATGCTTTGTACCTTGCAGATGTACACCATCAATGTGTTTTAGCTCTTCATTCTGTCCATCAAGAATTTCTTGTCCGGTCTGTATGCCGGTTACTATTTGATGGACAGCTCCGAAAGTGATGTGGAAGATGCTTTGTACCTTGCAGATGTACACCATCACTGTGTTTTAGCTCTTCATCCTGTCCATCAAGAATTACTATTTGATGGCCAACTGTGGCACTTGTATCTAATGTCCATCAAATTCACATTTCCTGTGATAACTTATCATTTACAACTCTGGGTACCGGTACCATATGTTTTGTCTTCATACCCATTACATATAATAAAGGTGGCAATATCGAACTCACTGAGCACTAGTTTATCTACTAATTCAATCAATGACCTGAACGCGATATTACATTTAATTCTCTCTCTCGCACTCTCAATCACTGGCATAGATATTTGTCACCCAGATTTGTAAGAAGGGTAAACTCCCTAGCCTATTCGGCAGAAAGGTGTAACTGCCAAGAATCACATCTTTAACCACACCCATGAGCCTATTCTACTCGTGGAACTTACCTGCCAGAACTAAACAGAGAAATACGAACTTTATCACTCAAATCTGATTCTCTTGACATCACAGGATTTGAAGATTTCCAAAGCACAGTAGATCCAAAAGAGATGTTCAGGAAGATATTTGGTCAGGCTGGATTCAAGATGGGTGGATTTGGTCAAGATGAACCGGACGTTGCAGAGTCTAAGTTTGACTTCGCTCCAGCATCAGAGGTACAATTTCAGGTTGAATTAAATACTTTTATTTAATTGTATTTAAGTCATGTTAGGTACATCCATTTATAGGAAATATATTTATATCCCCCCCCCCTCTAAATAGAGGGGGGCATATAGCGATCACTTTGTCCGTCCGTCCGAATTTCTTGTCTGTGCAATATCTCTGTTAATATTTGATGGACAGGATTGAAACTTGCATGAAATGTGGCCAGTGCCTCATGGTTGTGCAGCGTAGTGTTTTTTCCCGAGTTTTGGGTATATTTTCAAGAGTTATGCGCCTTTGTTCCTGAAATCTCTGTGAATTGAGACTTGTCTGAGCTGGATCTTGGTTAATATTGTATGGACAATTATGAAATTTGCATGATATGTAGCGAGTGCCCTTCAGTTATGCAGCGTGAAGTTTCTCCACATTTCGCTTTTATTTTCAAGAGTTATGGCCCTTTGTTCCTGAAATCTCCGTAAATTGAGACTTGTCCGGGCTGGATCTTGGTTAATATTGTATGGACAATTATGAAATTTGCATGATATGTGGTCAGTGCCCTGTAGTTGGGCAGCATGAAGTGTCTCCGTATTATTGTATGGGTGAGTGCGAGTGAGTGAATATGATTTAACGTCGCTTTCAAGTATATTTCATTCATATCACGACATTGGGTCCTATTCCTTCTCACACCCGAGAACCACATGGGTGGGAATAAATGGACAAGTATGATATGTGGTCAATGCCCCATAGTTGTGCAGCGTTAAGTTTCTCTGCGTTTCGGTTATATTTTCAAGAGTTATGGCCCTTTGTTCCTCAAACTTTAGTGAATGGAATATATATATTTGTCGAGGCTGGATCTCGGTCCATATTATATGGACAAGCATGAAATTTGCATGATATGAGGTCAGTGCCTTGTAGTTGTGCAAAGTAAAGCGCTTTGTCAGTCTGTCTGTCTTGGCGAAAGCGCCGGTGACCATCTTCCATCAAAACATATTATTATCACTTTTTGGTCAATCGACTTGAAACTTGGAATATGTATTATCTGAGGTATGGTGAAACAAGAGCCCAAAGGGCTTCAATATACGCCCGTATATCTGGAATTACATTGGTCCAAAATTTCAAGGTTGTTTAATCGCCTTGATTCCAATTGGTAGCTAGCAATCTGGAAAAAGGTCTACAATTTTGTGCTTCTGAGAATGTAACATATCACATCTAAAATTGAATGATAAACTAAAATGAGCTTAACTCTTGGAAACTAGGTGACCTTGGAGCAAGAACCGAGAGCTCGCATATCCCACAATGAAATCGACAATAGTCAAACACAAGAAAATAGTACTCTTCCTGCAAATGGATTTATAATAATAATATAATAAATGCTATAATAACGAGGGTTACACAATCAGTCGGAGACTGTTCTCCCCTGAGGCCCTCATAACAAAAGAAAGATGTTCAAATATATCGTATCTATAAAGCTCAATTGATGATGATAATATATATGTAACATACAAATAATCAATCTCTGTTATTATTTACAAAATTATTTACAAGTTTCTTGAATGAATTCACAGACTCAGCACTGCGCACGTTTTGAGGCAGGCTATTCCATAGTGTGGCACCAGAGTAACTCAAACTTCTTTTGAAGTACTCTGTCCTGCCCTTTGGAATGTACAAGTGACCAGCACACGTTGACCTTGTAGTTCAACTTGTAGCATCAGCTGTTCTCTGGAATAGATTTGGTGTAGTGTTAATTTCAGAATTTAGGCTTTTGTAAGTGAGAATTGCTTTTTGAACAAATAATCTTTCATATATAGTCATCCAGTTCAATTGTTTAAACAGTGGCTTTGATGGTGTGACAGGGTCAGCATGTAAGATGATTCGGGTGTTTCTTTTTTGGAGTCTGTGAATTCTTTCAAGATAGCAATTGGAGGCATTTCCCCAGATTGTAAGACAATAGTCAATATGAGACTGAATATACATGTATGCAGTGTAGAATAAACATTTGGCCTTTGTTGACAATAGGTGTCTATTCCTGTATAACAGTCCAATAAGTGAGGAGAGTTTCTTCGCTAATTCCTCGATATGCGTTCTCCATGTCAATGTGTTATCTATATGAACTCCAAGTAGTTTTACATTTTCTACATTCTGAATTTGACTGCCATCCAGCAATATTTCCAGATTATTCTTTTTGATGCGACAGAGTTTTTGGGGACAAGCAATAAGCATAGCCAGTGTTTTATCAAAATTCACTACAAGTCTGTTTTCTATGCACCATTGGTTTAGCCAATTTATGTCATGATTGAGGACAGTTTCTACAACTTCAACAGATTGTCCAGAGTTTGTAACTGTAGCATCATCGGCAAATAATTCTATGGCAGAGGTGGTCATGGGTGAAGCATCATTTTCAAGAAGATCATTGACATATATAATAAACAGTAAAGGGCCTAGTATTGATCCCTGTGGTACACCTGCCAGTATTTGATTGGAGGACGAGCTTTGACTTTGTACAGTAACAGTCTGTTGCCTAATGGACAGATATGATGTTATCCAATCATGTGCAGTCTGGTTTAGTCGATAGCATTTCAGCTTGTTTAGTAGAATGTCATGATCTACTAAGTCAAATGCCTTTCTGAAGTCAGCATAGATGGCACCCACTACCTCCTGGTTGTCAATGGCTTTTAGCCATTGTTCGGGAAGGTTTGTTAATGTTGTTTGGGTTGAGTGTCCTTTTCTAAAACCTGACTGTGCTTTGTTAAGTAAATTGTTTTTTGTGAGATAATTATAAAGGCAGTCATGAACATGCCTTTCTAAAATTTTGGATATGGCTGGTAAAACAGAGATAGGCCTGTAGTTCCCTGGCATTGTTTTGCTTCCAGACTTATGTATTGGGGTCACTTTAGCCATCTTCCAGGTAGAGGGAAATGTGTTTGTTGCTATGCCGAGGTTTATTAATTTAGTGAGTGATTCTGTAATTATTGGAGCAGCAAGTTTGAGGAATTTTGGGGAGAGATCATCTGTACTCTTAGAGGGATAGATCTGTTTAGATGATTGTAGACAGATGTTGTAGTTATGAATGGTATACTGAAGTTGGTATCAGGGGAAACTATTATTTATGTATGATTTTAGTTTTTCCAAGTTTGGTTCAGATAAATTTGGTTGTTGCATAGATTGTGATATATTTGTGAAGTACTCATTCAGGTGAGAAGCTGTTTCCAAAGGATCGTCAGTTGTTTTGCCATTTATAGTTAAGTGATTTGGACCTGAAGTGAAAATTTTTGATTTGGGATTTATTTCTTTGAATATTGTCCATATATTTTTTGATTCATCATTTTGTATTTTGTTTTCAATATATTGACTGTGACCTTGACATTTGACAAATTGATGTATGTCTCCTCTTCGCCATGCGAGTAAGGTATCTGATACCATTCCATACCTTGAAACTAGAGATATCGCATGGATGAATGGACAGAACGCAATATCGCATTACATGACCTCGTCTTCGACAGGCATATGAAAATGTGACGTAATGATTTCCTGATTTTGGGGTCACAGTGACCTTGACCTTTGACCTTGACCTAAACTTTGGTGCATGACACATCGTCTTCCGTCAATGTATCAATGGACACAAAAAAATCACGATTTTTATACGCCCGCCAAAAAGGAGGACGTATTATGTGATGGCGGTTTCCGTCCGTCTGTCCGTCCATCCATCCGTCCGTCCGTCCCCGGTCTATATCTGGAACAGTTTTCTATTTACAGTTCCAATTTTTGGTGAGTGGATACCCTACGGAGAGACGATGTGTCGCGTACAAAAATGAAGGTCGCGGTCAGAGGTCAACGGTCACTGGCCTGAAAAACAGGAAATCAGTGAAGTGTTCGTGTCCGGTCTATATCTCTGGATGTTTTCTATCCGCAGTTGCAATTTTTTGTGAATGGATACATCAGGGGGAGACGATGTGTCGCGTACCAAAATTCAGGTCGAGGTCAGAGGTCAAAGGTCACTGTTGCCTAAAAATCATTGATCATTAATAGTTTTCCATCTACAGTTCTAATTTTTGGCGAGTGGATGCCCTAGGGGGAAACGATGTGTTGCATGCCAAATGTAGGTCGAGGTCAGAGGTCAAAGGTCAGTGTGAATGAAAAATCAGGAAATCATAAATTTCAAATTTTTTGTGAGTGGATTCAATAGGGGAAATGAAGTGTTGCATATCAAAATGTAGGTCAAGGTCGAAGGTCAAAGGTCATTGTGACCCAAAAATCAGGAAATTATTAAAAATAACATTTTTTTGTGTCAGTAGATACATTAGGGGGACTTAATGTGTCACATATTAAAATGTAGGTCAAGGTCAAATGTCAAAGTCACTGCGACCCCAAAATCGTGAAATTGTTAAAAATCTTGATTTTTTGTGTCCATTGAGAAATTACGGGGAGATGGTTTGTCATGTACCAAAATTAAGATCCAGGTCAATAGTCAAGATCACTGTGACACCAGAATCAAGGTCAAAGGTTATTGTGACCTAAAAATCAGGAATTCATAAATAATTACTACTTTTTGGTGAGTGGATTCAATAAGGGCAAATGAAGTGTCGCATACCAAAAATTAGGTCAAGATCAAAGGTCACGGTGATGCCAAAATCAGTAAATTATTAAAAATAACATCTTTTTTTTGTATCAGTAGATACATTAGGGGGACACGATATGTCACATACCAAAATGTAGGTCAAGGTCACTGTGACCCCAAAATCGTGAAATTGTTAAAAATCTTGATTTTTTGTGTCCATTGAGAAATTACGGGGAGATGGTTTGTCATGTACCAGAATTTAGGTCAATAGTCAAGGTCACTGTGACTCCAGAATCAAGAAATCTTTGAAAATTACTTTTTTTTTGTCTCAGTAGATACATTACGGGGACATGATGTGTCACATACCAAAATGTAGGTCAAGGCCGAACATCAAGGTCACGGTGACCCCCAAAATCATGAAATTCATAAAAATCATGATTGTTTTGTATACATAGACGATGTGTCGTGCACCAAAGTTTAGGTCAAGGTCAAAGGTCAAGGTTACTGACCCCAAAATCAGGAAATCATTAAGTCTCATTTTCATATGCCTGTCGAAGACGAGGTCATGTAATGCGATGTTGCGTTCTGTCCATTCACCCATTAACATTTGTTGTCCATGTGATATCTCTAGTTTCAAGGTATGGAATGGTATCAAATACCTTACTCGCATGGCGAAGAGGACCCATACATCAATTTGTCAAATGTCAAGGTCAGTCCCTCAGAACTGAAGCAAGTTTAGCTGACTGCATGTGTTAGGTTGGAATATTAGAGTTCTCTTCCCTACATGTATATGGCATTTGTCCTGTGGAGTTGTCTCCCGTGTTTGAAACAGCTACATTTAGTTAAACTGAAATAAAAACCATACATTTACTAATTTAACGTGGAGAGGGGTCCTTTATGAACTTCAAACCTGTTTATCAACTCAAGAACAAAGGTTTACTTCATCACTTTCTTCTTCCTTCAAGAAAAATTCTCTCGTCTGAAAGAAATCCATTTGCAGGAAAAGTACTATTTTCTTGTGTTTGACTATTGTCAATTTCATTGTGGGATATTTGAGCTAGTTTCCAAGAGTTAAGCTCATTTAATTTATCATTCAATTTTAGATGTGATATGTTATATTCTCAGAAGCACAAAATTGTAGACCTTTTTCTGGATTGCTAGCTACCAATTGGAATCAATGCGATTAAACAACCTTAAAATTTGGGCCAATGTAATTCCAGATATACGGGTGTATATTGAAGCCCTTTGGGCTCTTGTTATGAATTTCATGATTTTGGGGGTCACTGTGACCTCGATATTCGGCCTTGACCTACATTTTGGTACGTGACACATGTCCCCGTAATGTATCTACTGACACAAAAAAAAAGTACTTTTCAAAGATTTCTGGAGTCAGTGACATTGACCCAAATTTTGGTACATGACAAACCATCTCCCCGTAATTTCTCAATGGACACAAAAAATCAAGATTTTTAACAATTTCATGATTTTGGGGTCACAGTCACCTTGACATTTGATCTTGACCTATATTTTAATATGTGACTCTATTGAGTCCCCCTAATGTATCTACGGACACAAAAAAATGTTATTTTTAATAATTTCCTGATTTTTGGGTCACAGTGACCTTTGGCCTTCGACCTTGACCTATATTTTGATATGCAACACTTCATTTCCCCCTATTGAATCCACTCACAAAAACTTAGAAATTTAGGATTTCCTGATTTTTCATTCACACGGACCTTTGACCTCGACCTACATTTGGCATGCAACACATCGTTTCCCCCTAGGGCATCCACTCGCCAAAAATTAGAACTGTAGATGGAAAACTATCAATGATCAATGATTTCCTGATTTTTAGGCAACAGTGACCTTTGACCTGTGACCTCAACCTGAATTTCGGTACGCGACACATCGTCTCCACCTGATGTATCCATTCACAAAAAATTGCAACTGTGGATAGAGATATAGACCGGACACGAACACTTCACTGATTTCCTGTTTTTCAGGCCAGTGACCTTTGATCTCTGACCGCAACCTTCATTTTTGTACGCGACACATCGTCGCTCCATACGGTATCCACTCACCAAAAATTGGAACTGTAAATAGAAAACTGTTCCAGATATAGACCGGACACGGGGGACGGACAGACGGACGCCGGGACGGATGGACGGACAGATGGACGGAAACCGCTATCACATAATACATCCGCCTTTTTGGCGGGCGTATAAAAATTGACTGAAATAGAATTTTTATAATTATCCAAATTAGGCCTCCACTGACCAATACAGAACAGAACAATGGCCTGACAGTGTCGGTCTGAAACGGATGGGGGGGCATACAATTAAGCAATTCTTTCCTGCATTCTTTATCACGTTTATTTCCTCCAGTTAATTGAAATATCCACATCCTAATTCTTTTCAATGTGACAATTTTCCAGGTGTCTAAAAGTCGATTAGTTCGTTGTGAGGGAGCAGATGTACATAGTGGTTTAGAGATCTGCAGTCTTTCACAAGCTGTTCTATGGGGGACAATTTGGATACCTGGTATCTATGATGTAATATTATCTGTAAGTCAATGCTTTATTTTATACCTCATTTATGCAACTCTTATCTGGTTAAGATGGCAAATATTTGTAACTTACCCCTCAGCCCATAGGGCTGTGGGGTCTTGTCGTTGTCATGTACGTACGTCCGTCCGTCCTACCGTCCGTCCGTCCGTCAACTTTTTCTTATCCGCTAAATATCTTCAGATCTATGAAGTCGGGCCTGACCAAACTTTGGTGAGAGCTTCCCTGAATGTTGACAGATGAAATAATTAGATTTTCAGATGGCTATGATGATGTCATGATTTTTAATTTTTTTTTTTTATTATTTATTGATGGCGTAGCTTTTGCACTGTTATCTATGTTCTTGTCCGCTGAATATCTGCAGACCTATGAAGTCGGGTCTGACCAAACTTTGGTGAGAGCTTCCTGAATGTGGACAGATGAAATGATTAGATTTTCAGATGGCTATGATGATGTCATGATTTTTAAAAAAAAAAATTATTATTTATTGATGGCTTAGCTTCTGCACTGTAATCTATGCCCATCAACATGTTCTTGTCCGCTGAATGTCTGCAGATCTATCAAGTCAGGCCTGACCAAACTTTGGTGAGAGCTTCCTGAATGTTGACAGATGAAATGATTAGATTTTCAGATGGCTATGATAATTTCATGATTTTTTATTTTTTTAAATTTTTTAATTTATTGATGGCTTAGCTTTTGCACTGTTATCTATGCCCATCGGGAACCCTTGGTTGCAGGTTTCGTTGTGAATTTTGAAGGTTCCCTGATACAAGAAAGCCTGGTCCATTCATGATTATTATTGAATGAAGGACAACATTTTTCTTAAATTTTGCTATTAAATCATTCTATTCTACATCATGATTTATTCTAAAACTTTTGCATGAACCATATTTGTGTCCACACATCTAACTGGTACAACATAATGCTTCAATTTTTGTCACCAAACATGTTACTGTACCTTGGAAATTATGTAAAACGAGTGATTAGGAGAGCCCATTTTTAGCCCGACTGTGTGCAATTTTGAATCAGTTTGCATACCTGGAGCTCCCCCCCCCCCCAAATAATGATAAGGGTTGGCCTGTGTCAATCATTGTGATTCTATGCCATTAACTTGTTATCACACTTGTGCAATGCATAAATTGCCACTGATAAAGCTACACTTCCTTGCATGCTGTAATCCCAGCACATCACTCACGTGAAACCGAAGTCTGTTATATACGGTATCCAGGGATTTTTTGCAGGTTCCGATCCCAAACTCCCAGTTCCTTTTCGTAATTCATTATTGAGGGTCCAATTTTTTTAAGTGAATTTCGGCGCAAAGAGCCTGTGATCAATCACAAAACAGAGGTTTATTAACATGAAATTCAATACCCAGCTATGCAATCGGATCGATATTGACGCTTCCAGAAGCTTTTTCTAGGTGTATTTCTTTCAGAAATCTTTTCAAATTGAACAAAAACAACACTTTCGTTTTTTGTTTCATTTGAGTTTTGGGTGCCCATATGTTTTCTAAAACTAAACTGGCTCTAGATGCAGCCCTGATCCTACTTGACTAAAAAAAAAAACAGGCTGAGGGGTCCACACACCTTTTAGGTGCTTGCCTGCAATTCATGTATATTACATACAACAGGATGTTGCAAGACTTGTACTTATTTCGATATAAAGTATGTTCCTGTTGAATACATGTAGGACCGCAAATGATGTACAAATGTTGTTCACCTCTCAATGTACAACATTAATTTTAATATAAAGATAATTCAGTTTATTCTGTGTGTCTGAACTAGCTTCATCAAAGGCTGTCAAAAACTCCACATTGGATTACCTTGACTAAACCGGAGATAAATATTTTGGCCAGTAATCATCATCATTATCAATATTTTAGCCAGATCATAATGGGGATAATGGGGATAGTTCATCCCACTAGGTGTCGCTACTGTTTTATAGGGTAATGACGTGACGTAGCATCATAAAGGAACAGTTATGTCATATCAATGCCAATGTGTGGATGCTCAGGCATTGTGATGTTTTGTTGATCGTACCGTCGTCTTTCACTGTAGTGGGCATGCGAGGATCACGGATATCACGGGTGTGAACTATCCTTATTCCAGCACAACAAGAGCAACGTGTTTCTTTGGGGCATGTCCAATGCCAAATCAAATCTGTTGCCTGGGAAATTTCAACACCAAAAACGAAAAACAAGAGAAAAACACAAAAATTGTGTAGCCCCAGTGAATTCCCCGTTGTAGATTCTTGCTGTTAAACTAAAAATTACATAATATTTAATGATTAAGCGTTATGTCTTAGAGGCATATAAGCCATGTACAGTAAAAATAATAATAATCATCATATTTTCAGTTGTTGTTATACATGCAACTTCAAGACAATCAGCTCACCTAATTTTTTTAGCAAACTGGTCGAGATCTATACTACTTAGCCATTTACTGACATGCTTACAATCCCAATTATCTACAGAATCCATGTCGATACATGATGATTTGCTTGTCTGTCCCATCTGCTTCAGAAGGTCATAGACCACCTAAATTTTGGTTTGACATTCGTTGGCGTGCCTGTCATTTGCAAAACAACCCCATCCCACAAGTGTTTGCAGCGTGGCAAGTTGAGCTACTATTCCCCTGCCTGGCTATTTATGTCCCTGTATCACATGTAGACTTATTGAATGCTAGGAACACGGGAATTCATGCGCGACATTTTCGTACAAAGTGAAGAGTACAAAATTTTGGCATGCGACATTTCAGTACCTTTTTTTCACAGGCCAAAATGTACTAAAAATTAATATGTTAAAAATTAACATATGTTTAACATATAAATAGACCATTTTAAGTGTTACCAAGCTGTAGATTCTTTGACCGCAAATATCTGCAATATTTTGTCAATTTCATTGACACATGTAGTTGGTTTAGAAACTGAAGATATGTTGTCGTAAAGCAAAAAGCACAAGTATTGAGGTACATTTACATAATGTGATTTACATAATGCTAATATCACTAGTAAAAACCTCAACCTTTAATAATATGCTGAAAAAAGTTGCCGAAATGTCACGGATATAAATCGTCGGCAACTACAAAAATCTACAACTTGGTAACCCTTAAAATGGTCTGTTTATATGTTAAACAAATGTTAAAAAAAAATAATGTGAAAATCTTTAATTTGTTGCTCAATCTACACCTGCTATTGTGTTGCCCATAATCCTCCATTGAGATCCTGCTGTAGACTAAAAATTCTCACCCTCTGGAGCCTCAGCCAATAGGTTACACTGCGCCTCTGCCCAAACGCACTTCCCCAAATCCTTTTTCTTCATACAGCCACAGCATGTGGGTGTGTTTAGAGAGAGCTGTGCTAGAATTAGATTTTTTTTTTTGCCTATCTTGAAAGGGAAATTCAGTCTAGATTTAGATTATATACATTGTAAAAACAATGTCTAAGACACCTGGAATTCTAAACGCTGCAAATTTTGCAGTCGTTCTTGGTCTCGATTAGAAATTCACATTCACAGTGTTTTTCTCTTGCAAAGGCTATGTGTTTTCGTTTTCAGCTTAATTTGGCCTAAAAAAAAAGGGTACCATCCACTTCGTGCTGAAATGTCGTTTGCCGAATTGGTCCAACACCCATGCTCATATATGTCATAAACATTAGCCAATCAACGGTCACAAGAGACTTTATTTGGGCGATTCCATGTCACGTAAGTTACATTTTCATTCCCGATGGGGATGTATTTGTAACATTTGACAAAATTAACAGCCATGACTACACCAATAACAAAACAAATCACTTAAATAAAAGTATTTCTTATAATTTGAATGGGTTTTTGATTAATTTCAGTGAAACTAATTAGCATCTGGGCTTAATTAAAGAAGTGTCACGTAAGTTACTCAGAGAATTAGGGTAGTTTTGGGTCATTTGACGTATGTTAAAAATTCTCTGATTTGGATGGAAGAATCTTAAAAGTTCTCACCTATAGCGATAGCTTGAACAATGAATTAGTAGACCTGAGTATAGTTGCCATCAGTCACTTTGCCATATTACACCACAAGGGTTATAAAGATTGTTAACCAGTGTCACGTAAGTTACAAATGTGTGTCACGTAAGTTACATGGGATGGGTTTCTGGACTATTTATTCAGGAAATACTTGCAGAAATGTTTAGAAATTGAATAATACGATGTAAATATACAGGAAGAACAATTTCTGGGATACTTAACTGTTCATTATTTTCTAATTAATTACCAAACTCATTGCCATATTTTCAGTGAAAACATTGGAATTATTTATGGGACTGGACCCTGTACTTATCTGCAAGGACAGTTTAGGATATCCTAATAGTATACTTTTAGTGGTAACAAAGTTAGAAATACTTAATAGTTGGATTTGCTTTTGACAAAAAAATTATTCCTAGTTTACATGGTTTTGTATACGTAACTTACGTGACAATTTTTGTAACTTACGTGACATGTCACGTAAGTTACACAACTTCACTCGCCTAAATTTCTATTCAACTATTTGTTTTTTACTAAGTTAAGAGGTGGATGTTCCTAGTGGACATAAGGTAGTTTCATTGAGGGAAGAGTTTTTTTATATCTATTGCCTATATTATCTCTTGACAAAATGACCCATGAAAATTTGTCACGTAAGTTACATTGCAATAATCGGATTGAATATTGAGTGAAAATGACATAGTCTTGCCAACTTCACAAATTTGGCAAGTTTGCATGTTAGAATACATGGTTATTAGTTACTAACATCAGATATAACCAAACTGAGATGAATACTTCAGATTTTACATCTTAATTTGAGGCCTACTAGAAAATCACATTTTATGGCTGTCCGAGTTTGCTAGGTATTTTAATGGTATTTTTTTCAAGAATGTGGACCAGTCCATGACAAAAACTTCATTTTATCTTAGTTCAGGTACTGGTTGATACAAAAAATCAACAGATGTTCCAATCCTAGCAGTTTGAAATTTGAGCAACTTTCACTCTCTGTCATGGAATCGCCCATTTATAGAATATACCTCATCGGTGAAAGCGGAGTTGCCCAAGTTAAAAACGGAAATCAGCGAATGGATTTCCATTTATCGGACATTCCGGAGAAACATGAGGCGATACACAATCAATAACAAGGAATTTATGCCATGTCGGTGATCATCGTTTCACCAAATTCTATTGTTATCGACCAGTCGTACATAAATGATAAATTCTATATGACTCGAAAAGGATTTGAGGACCCACACATAGAAGCATTTTTCGGGTAATGAATCCATACACCCAGAGAAATGGTTTATTTCAAGCTACACCCACCTAGACAAGCAATATATTTCGGGGGGGAGGGGGGAGAGGGGGTATATATGGAACAGTCCTTACTTCATTTTATCAACAAAGAAATCTTGTATTCTGTTGTAAGAGTGGCCCAAGGTGACTGCTTTGGAAGTACATGTACTGTTTGTGAAGTAAAGAATGCTACTGTTATATGTTTATGTTTACTGTTTATTTCGCTGATTTTAATGAAAAATTTGCATGTCAAATTTATTCCCAGATTTACAAAGATGGTAAAGCCAGCTATTTTGTGAATGTCACCAACCCACAGCAATCCAACAGAGGTCAAGTCCATTACAGGTCACATAAACACATAGAGGCAGGACAAGAATTATTGATGCAGTATGGACAGGAATATGAAAAGAAACGGGGGATACATGTAGGACGAGGCAGTTTGGATGGGCCTATAATAGCCAAATCTGCAGTATCTGGTGAGTATGGCAGGCTTTCAGGTCTTTCAAAGATTGTAACTGGACTACACTTTGTAATCTCATCACAACACCATGGTCTAACTTAAATCAACCATGGCCAGCTGGTCAGGCTCACATATATGGTGGATAACCAGCTGCCTGTACCGAAAAGCATTACAGAGACCCTTTACATACATGTATGGAATGGCCTTATGATACCTGATGCCAAGTGATGCATTCTGATTTATGCAATGTCTTCACTGGTATACCATGTTTGTCGAGGTTGTTTAAATTTTATTCATCTGTTTCACCCTAGAATTCAAATATTTGATCTGAAGGGTCAATCAGATAAATGATTAAGAGCTGAAGAGTTTATTAAAAGCGACTTTTTTCCAACTCGGATACAACCACAGTTTATTAGTTTATATGCTGCAAATTGAAAGAGAAAGAATTAGTTTGTGTACATTGAAGCACATCACTTTTCCACTTGAACATTTCCCGATCACCTGTAGTATTTCACGGGTCACCAAATACAGGGATGAGATCCTATATTCAATATATTTATCTGATCAGCGTAATTATTAACAATAGCACCACTGACGATATCGCTCATCAATGAAAGGACGGATGCTTTTGTTTTTTGATGTTCTCAGTCTAAGTAAATTAAATAGGATTCGATTGATTGAAATTGTAGTTTAAAGGCCGCTTCCCATACGGATTTCGCGGTCCATCAACTCAATGTTTTACTTTAATTTCATGTTAGGCCAATGATAATTAATAGTCTGCTTCTCATGACCTAGTGGATCAAAAAACTAGATGCTATTTGCGTTAATTATTAATTATTGATTATTAAGAACAAAACCATTTCAACTCAAAGATCAATTATTTTATTCTCATTCGAAACCCAAAATTAAGGCCATATTTCGGAGACAATTGATTGGAGGATATTGAAACTTCACACAGGAGATAAACTAAAAAGTACCAATTTTATTCCAATGTATCAAGAAAATCCTTCCAGTAGTTCTCAACAAATCGCGAAAACAAGAATTAGATGGGAGATTTGTAGGTTATTTTTTTACGTCAGCCTGCATGTTATAACATTGGCAGATCAACGTCATCGTAGCCGCAAAGTAACATGGTAGGTATTGGTGATTTTCGTCAATTCCCAACAGATTTTAATGGAATATGGGGGAAAAATCAGTATTTTTTAGTTTATATACTGTGTGAAGATCCGATGCTGTATGATAAATTGTCTCCGAAATATCGCCGAAAAACGTCTCGGAATATATTATCTTGGACAGATAGTAGTACTTTCGTTTTCACACCTTTCGAGATAGTTTTACAAACATCGTCCAGTCTTGCATTCTCGGGAAGCGTTTTTGTTGTAGGGGTCACCAGAATCTTCGATCTTTTCGTTTCGATTATACTGCATGTACAGATAACCATTATTGTGATAACGTTAAATCGACGAATAGACGTGAAATATGACATTTCATGCAGCCGCTCATGCCATGTGCTGCTCACATTCCTCTGTCAAAATGGCGGTCACTGTTTAGTCGAAGCAACCCGGAACCACGAACCCGCTACTGAGCTATAGCTGATCGATGCGTCTACAAAGGTTGGCTGGCTTATGGTATTAAACATTCCGGGACATGCGAATAGGGTTGGAGCAGAGGTACTGTATATAGCATATAACATCGGCAAAGATTATCTGCGGCGGAGAGGAAACCCACACTCAAGGGAGTTAACTTTGCAACTGCATCTGGTTTTTCTCTCAGCAAGGGAGACAATTTCGTAACAGATTTTTTTTCATAGACGGAGTAAATAATGACAAACAATGCGCAATTATTGTCCATAATTTTCATAGTGCGGGCCGATTTTCCTAATGCGGGCGGGTCATGAGAAGCCGCCAATTAATTAACAGAGGCCTTACATTTCTTTGTTCATTTAAGATGTTTACAAGAACTGTATTTTAAAATAAAGAGTCGAGTCTCTGTAGACTGAACTCCAGATTGTGATAACAAAAATAATAGATGAAAGGCTTTTACTGCTGATCATTAAATATGATTGGTGGGGCTAATCACGATTATTTGCCACTTCTATGTGCACATTATTAAAGAGGCTTGAAGTACAATATTGAGTTTCATAACAATAACAAATTTGAATTATACCATCTTGCTGTAAAAGGGCCGCATTATTCTCAAATGCTGTAGATTATCATTCTAATTTGCCCAACCTTGGTGTTGGTGACTTACAAACTTTCAGTATCCATGACTGTCTTTAGTATCATACGGCACAGCGAATGGGGGAAGAATCCAATCTGTCATCTGTCGCTGACCACCAAGAATGATCATACATTTATTACTTACCTAATTCGTAGGCAGCAGTTTAAACGAATGCAAGCAGTTAGTAAAAGAATTACAAAAAAATTGGCCTTCGCTATATGTCATGCAGTAACATGATTTCGGAAAGACTGAAATTGTAAATTAGAGTATTGTTTTAACTATCACACTAAGAAATTTAATATGTTCAAAGATTTCAACTAAAACAATAAAACATAACACCAGCAACATGTCTGTCAGTAGTACCTGAAAAAAACCCAAACATTTTATTAGTTCTGCATTATTCCCAAATGTATACATAATACTAAAAATTTGTCTAATGGCATAATAAACGTGAAGTGTGCTGGATAAATATAAATGCTGGAAATTATTGAACAAGTTTGAATGATAGGATTACAACACATATAAGGGAAGTGGGAAGAGGTGTCGACATACTGACTGTGTCACATGACTTCACAGAATTGTCTGTTAAATTTATTCTAAAGCACATACCAAGAATCTAACGATTCGTGATATGTGTTGTATCTCGGGTACGCTTTTATTGTACCTGTTCATGTGGCAACTTGGATGATGTGACCACACGGCCCCTAGCACCGGCATAAGCGGTATTAGATACAAATCTAGAGAGCTATGATGGAAATGCTCTGACAACTCGTATACTGGTAATTGGTGAGCTGTTGCGCTGTGACAACTCGTACATTGGAGATTGGTGAGCTGTATCGTCGTCAGATGTAAATGACGGCAATTAACACAAAAGACAAGTCTGTAAGGCCCGATGTCGACCTAGCATCAACTTCCCACAAATGCCAACATATATCAAAGACCAAAAGATCTGTACTTTTTCTTTACATCGTATCACCCAATCTTAAAGACAGTTTTACATTCACCTTCGTGACAGATCATTTTGCGGGATGCAAATAAAATACAGATCTAGAGTTGAAGAAATCCATATATATCTCCACTTATTTCAAGAGAAAAACCGGAATGTTAAATTGAAAACCGGTATGTTTCCATGTTGTTGCTTCGGCAGGAACGCGGACCTGTGAGAAAGCATTTTTCGTGAAGAGTTCCGAAAGATTTCTTTCAAAATTTGGTTTTGAGTTTTGCCCTAAGAAAAATTGTATCATTACGACATCGCATCGAGTTTAGGCCCACACAGTTATCGCGGATAAACAGTCGCAGCTGTTCGCATTTTCCGAGACTGGTATGTTTTCGACCAAGTTCTAGATGCCAGGCTTGTTACATATATAATAGCCTATAGGATCAAGTTTACATTTATATATATATGAGGAATAGGAATTCTCCAGTCCCATAAAGCTTTGTTTTAATATATCTGTACTTCTTTGTTTTATGTAGTTCAACGTGTAAAGATCAAGGAAATATTTAATCATATTTTGTGCACACCAGAACTGCTAGCAAAGTTTATCTCCAGTATTTTTTTACTTTCAGGTGAAGAGATTTACTGCTGCAGACACTGTCCCCACATTGAGTTTTCAACAAGGATAAACTATTATCGTCATGCGAGAAATGAACACGGTTCTATTATCCCTGCCGATGTCTTAAATGAGATGAGACAGCTTTCGAAAAAACATAATTCATCAAATAAGGAAAAACCCTTCAAGTGTTCAGTGTGTGAGTATAGCTGTACACAAAAGTCAGATCTGGATAGACATATGAGAACTCACACTGGAGAGAAACCCTTCAAGTGTTCAGTGTGTGAGTACATGTGTACACAAAAGTCAAATCTGGATAAACACATGAGAACTCACACTGGAGAGAAACCCTTCAAGTGTTCAGTGTGTGAGTATAGGTGTACAGTTAAGTCCAGTCTGATTAGTCACATGAGAACTCACACTGGAGAGAAACCCTTCAAGTGTTCAGTGTGTGAGTATAGGTGTACAGTTAAGTCCAGTCTGATTAGTCACATGAGAACTCACACTGGAGAGAAACCCTTCAAGTGTTCAGTGTGTGAGTATAGGTGTGCACGAAAGTCCAGTCTGATTAGACACATGAGAACTCACACTGGAGAGTAACCCTTCAGTGTGTGAGTACAGGTGTGTGCTAAAGCACCATCTGGATGAACACAGGAGAATTCCCACTGTAGATAAACCCTTCAAGTGTTCAAAGTGCGAGTACAGGTGTTGTGATCACAGTTCATCGAGGAGGCATAGAAAATCTCGTGTCCAGAGTAAATAATTTTGAGTGTTATGTATATCAGAAGAACTATTCAAACATGAGAGAATGCAATAACATGTAAGTGCTGGACACCGATATGTAGGACATAATAATGCTATTCTGATGTAAATATTGGGAGGAGTAGAAACGGAATATTATAATGTGAACTTGTACATATATCCTCTGAACGAACTCTCACTGGAGAGTACAGGTGTGCACAACAGATGAATCTGAATAAAAACAAGAGAACTCACACTGGAAAGAAACCCTTTAAGTGTTCAGTGTGGGAGTTCAGATGTGCATGACAATTTGTGCCAACTACACACATAAGCGAAACCCTTCAAATGTTCAGTTCATTGAGGCATCATACAAAATATAATGCAACAAATAATTTCAATTGCTTTGTATGCCAGAAGTACTTTTGAAATGGAACAGAATTACTCGTACTTGAGAAAATAGATCTTGAAGAATGAATTAGATTCAATAACTTATGTGCTGGACAGACTTGTAAAACATTCGCTTTAAGCAAACATTGCTCATGTAAATATGGAGTAGGGTGAAAATGAAATATTATAGCATGTACATATATCTGCTGCATGAATTAGGTGGTATGTAATGGCATTCCACAATTTCTCTCCTCATTGAATCAAACTTGACAGTGTACAGCATGTGTTTGGGGATTAGTTTTTGTTAAAGCTTCATACATGTAATTCTCCAATTTTAATAGGAAGGTCATGAAATTACCATCTGTGTATTTATATGTCCAATGGCAGAATATCCAGCATTTTTCTAATCATGATAAAATAAATGTATGCATCAATTTATTGACAGCTATCAACAACACAGCTCTGTCTTGTTCTTTTAATCAGGGTTCATAGAGATACTGGGAAATTTACATGTACTGTCTCTTCCATATAGTATATCAGGTTTAGGATAAAGCTATTTGGAGCTTTTTTAGATCCATCAGGCTTTTTTAGCTTGATCGAGCTTTAAAAATGTCACTTTTACTCGTACTGATCATGGGATGTCCAATTTCCGTGGCGAAGCGGGCGTTCACAGTTTTACCATGCTGAGCCGAACATGGGAGAACTTCAAAACCGAAAGAATTTCCCTTGTTCACAATTGCGTTGTTGTTATATTTCATATCAAATTATTCTTATGATGCACAGTCAACAACGTTTCCTCACCTCCTGTATTGTCATCAACACTTTATATCTCCTAATAAAACGTCCAACTTGAAGCCATCATGGCGCCTCGCTTTCAATATGATCTGGCCAGCCCACGTGATCGGATATGCCGAAATATGGACTTTTAATTTTCCATCGGGTATGGTGGACCTGAATGCACATACAAGCCAAAATTTCAAATATGGAATAACAAATGATTACTTGGTGGTGAAACTCGTTCAATAAAAGATATATTATTTTACGAAACATTGTCATCAGAACCAATAGCAGCAGTTGTCCCTTTCCTGTCAAAACGCACACACCACGTTTACAGACATGAACAGGTGCTTCAGGCATGCCACCAACTATTAAGTATGAAATCTGGGATTCCAGATGTGCTGTCCCATGATTTGATCTGTACTAACCCACAGTATTTTATTTGCCCAAATAAAAGTTTGGTTTGTATGTACATGATGTGCATTCAGGTCCACCATACCCGATGGAAAATTAAAAATCCATATTTCGGCATATCCGATCACGTGGGCTGGCCAGATCATATTGAAAGCGAGGCGCCATGATGGCTTCAAGTTGGACGTTTTATTAGGGTGGTCCTCCGCAGTTTCGTAGTAATGGCCCCTCTCTAATTTCATAATACGATAGACTGCCCTTGTTCTGCTACATCATAATTCTTCTTGTCTTCTTAATAGCTTATATCTATAATGCCATCCTATTCAGCATTATCAACGCTGCAAACGAGTACGTACAAATCGAGTGCTGGCTTCGTCTACACGCTGATCGGGATCATGGAGTAAAGTTTGTCCTGCCTCAGTTATGCCCCTTGCGTGTGCCTAAAAATCGGGGCTCATTTACGGGAAGAAAATCTGACAAAAAACGGTTAGGTTGACACCCCCTTTTTTTGCCTTTTTAAGTTGAGACCGGACCAGGGAACGTGAGTAAGAAGTTTAATTGAAATCGCTCTTACAGATTTTTCTGGAAATTGGGCCGAATTTGACCATTTTTCGACATTTTTAAGGGGTTTTCTAGGAAAAATGAAGCAAGCATGGAGAATGTTCGAGTTAAATTTTTCTATAACATAGCAGTGTTATATCTTAAAATAATAGTTTCATCATGCTCTTTCAGAAAATATATACATATAAGTGATTTGGGTTGAAGGTTTTGCGACAACTGGTGGCCGAAAAACGGACCCATAGTCTATTCCATGTCGAATAAAAGAATCTCCGGAGTGCACCCTAGGAGATATAAAGTGTTGATGACAATACAGGAGGTGAGGAAACGTTGTTGACTGTGCATCATAAGAATAATTTGATATGAAATATAACAACAACGCAATTGTGAACAAGGGAAATTCTTTCGGTTTTGAACTTCTCCCATGTTCGGCTCAGCATGGTAAAACTGTGAACGCCCGCTTCGGCCACGGAAATTGGACATCCCATGATCAGTACGAGTAAAAGTGACATTTTTAAAGCTCGATCAAGCTAAAAAAGCCTGATGGATCTAAAAAAGCTCCAAATAGCTTTATCCTAAACCTGTATATATGCCTCAAACTTTGCATCGAATCCATGGAACAATGCTGAATTCAACCTAGAGTTCATTGGGAAAATTGCACCTCCCACCTCCCCAAATGTACATAGATGATGACTGCCTCCTTAGGTTATGTACTCTAGGATACCCTGTTACTACCATACTTGAATCTGCAGTTGCCTGCATACAGCATTATAATACACAGGCTGTTAGCCAGCTACTTTGAAACATGTTCAATATTTATCCTGAAAACTTACCTCTCTTCAACAGTTATTGCATCAGATGTTCCCACTGAATACCTAGTGAAGAATTTTTAATTCTTCCTGATCTCGCACATGCTCGCCAACTTCTCCATATTCACTTCGCAACATAGAGAAGGTTTTCATGTCTGGCTCCGTGAAAATCGAGTATTACGGCGAATCACCAAGTGTTGGATTACATTACGACGGCTGATATTCTGCAAGTAGTCCTTTCTTCACATTTGGTTCCTCTGCCGGAAAATTTTGAAAATGTATCCTTCATTTTACTCACTTTGGCACGTTTCAGAGAAGATTTTAGGGTGAAAAGTTGAACAATGTACACCTGTAACTCTTTCGAGGAGGCAAAAATAAAATAAATATTCTTACTCAAATATTGATCTTCAGATGAAACCATCTTCTTGTCAGTTTAAGTCAAAGTAAACTTCTACAAGAAAAGGTCAATTCATCAAGACCAAACATGTGGATCATGTGACCCAATGCATAGCAGACATACTCGTATGTAGTTGGCAATATCGTAACATCGACTATCCACTGTCAACCGTTGCACGATGAATATATGGAAAGTCCACGCTGACTAGCATGGAGTGTTTGCTGCGCGCAAATATTTAACCGGAAATCCAGACATTTTCTGTGGGTTGTTTTTAGCACGAAAGAACCGATGTTATTGATCGTCATGCTGTTATGACACAATAGGTACATATATTCCCATTTAATTAGTTTTTATCGTTAAGCATTTCAATCAACTGTACACAACTGGACATGCTGTTGACAAAATCCACAAATATTTGATTTCATCTCAGTGATCCTGAATACTGCGATACACTGATAAAATCCATCCTACTCCCAGAGTATTGCGGCAGCCAACAAAACGATCAGGTAGCCATAGTTCATAACATCACCATACCAGCTACGGCTGACGTAACAGCTGATGGTGAAGGTTAGACTGCGATATACAAGGCCACACAGAGCCAAGAGATCGAGCTAGTACTGCTCCCAAAGTACATGATACCAATACCCATAATAATTAACGAAGAAGAGGAGTCAGTTTCAGAGGTAATGATAGTGATACATGTAACTCCGGTTGAGTCCACAAGAAACACTGAGCCTAGCTCCCAAAGATTCTGCAGCATCCTAATCATACTCAACTGGAACCACTATAGAACCTCTATGGACCCTGTACAGAAACTCCCTCAGACCCCACAGATACCCCTATAGACTTGCCTGGAACACTTGCAGATCCTGCTGACTAGGACCTGCTGATAACCCAAACTTTCCAGCCACTCCTATCGGACCAAGCAGTATAGACAATACACTGGAAAAAAGTAGATCTATACCCGTCATGTGCATGCCAGAGGTTGAACAAAACCTTATCTGAAAAGCTTTCGTCCCAACAATTACCAATTCAAGGCATGCCAGGTGCAGTAAACCATTGTTGTTGTTTATCTGTAAATCCACTCGTAACTCGATGGGTATGTTTCTCTGGTACTACAAGAAAAAAATCACATGGTGCTATATTCCCAAAATGCTGTTTCTTCTCTTAAGCTTGAGAAACCTGGGATCTGTTCCTTAAAATCACTCGACTACCTTTCCCTAACCGCTGGTTGATGTAGCAACCATGGTCTCGTCAGACAAACTGGACAAAGTTTTACTGGATTCGGGAAGTATAACTGGTTTAACGATATGTGTGGAACCTTGGGTTTCGGAATCAGGAAGACATGTCATTTTGGACGAGGGATTCAGCATCTCTATGCCAGGAAGAACAGGCCGATCAGGAGCGATATCAGTCTACCTTATGTTGTAATTCGTTGCACTCAAACGAACACAAATTATTTATCATTTCAACAAACGCTCTCATTCTTCTCGGGCTTTTTATTCACAATAGCGTAGCCGGAGCCGTGAAGTTCGACCTCGCGCAGTTCATACTAGTACACCATGAATGATGAGAATATAGTCGGCCGGCAAAGCACCTCAAAAACGCATTTGTTATTTGCGCTGAAAACTTACCTCACTTCCACTCTTTGCATTTCTTGTCTACATGAAATACCACAGTAAGAATTTAAATGACACAGTTATCTCCCCTGCTAGTCACGTGATAGCATAGCTACCCACAATTCCACTTCCTTCTTGTTCTACTGCTTCGTAGGGCTGGAAGTAAACATTGTCAACTCCGTGAAAAGGTGCCTTTTCTAGCGAAACTACTCACAGTTGGATTACCTCGGACGTCTGATTTCCTGCAAGAAGTCCTTTGGGAAGTATTCTATAAGTTATCAGCGTAAAAATGGCTCAAAATATGTCTCAAATGTCATGCATGTCTTGTGGAGGTGACAAGCCTAGTTATGACCTTCACTCAACGTGTCCGCCATGCCGCCAGGGTAGAATCTGTACATGGGACACGGCCTGTGAAGAGTGTATTGTGTGGGCGCCCGGCATATTCCAGGTGTATCTGGCCGGTTCTCTGGCAGCTAACGAAGGAAATAGTGTTGTTATGCCTACCAATCTCGCCAACGAGACATATGTAGCACAGTCTCCTCGTACTAGCGTAGGCGAGGAGTCTAGGGGGCTTGTTAGTTCTGTAGCTGGGTCTACGTTAGTCAGCCTATTGAATGTAAATAAAGATAAACAAACGCCCCCCCCCCCGCTCACGATGCTTCCATTTCAGACCAGGCGAAGGGTCAGTCAGGTAAGGCAACGACCCGGTTGGTACAGGTGGAAGGGATAATCGAAGATTTGGAGTCTGGCACTACGACGACTGTGGACGTGGAGATTCCAATTGAGCGGACGCCTGGATACGATGATGAAGGGAAATCGGTGACGGACCCAGGCTTAGCGTGGGAAAGCCAGGGGACTCCGATCTCTCGATCGGAGTCAACTTATGACTACGAAAACTTAGGCAGCACTAGTGAGGGGCCTAATGTTAAGTTTTCATTTGGGTCCGGGGTTGGGAAAATACCTTCCTCGACGCTGTCGAGGCCTGGACTTCCCGGTCGCTCAGTTACGCCTTTAACTGTTGCTTCCGGTTTGTCCGAATTTCCCCAACCTGCTTCCGGTTACTCTGGTGGCCTTCCTCGTCCCCCTGCCGAGACGTTTGTATCTACGAGCCTTCTGGGCCACCAGAGATTAAGGTTCCCGCAACAACGGCAGTATGGTATGTATTCAGGTACCTATGATATGTCAAATGTTTTGCCTGTGTCTGAGTTGCGTTATCAAGAACCCTCAATCAGATCAGGTCAAATTATGCGGCATCCGGTTGCTGGTCTACCTTCGCCCTTGCGTGGCTTAGGTCAGATATCTGCTTCCGGGGGTGTTCGTGGTACGGGACCGGGATTATTACGTATGATGCGTCCTCCTATACGTGCTTCCGGTTTACGACCTCGTATGCCAGTTCACCGACCTTTACAGTGGCCGTGCTCATGTCCAGCTGGAAGGTCCTTGAGTGTGAACACACCTCGTCAGGCCTTGCTTCCGGTCCACTCTCAAGTGACTGATCCCACATTGGCTGCCATACTGCGCGGTATGGAACAGCAACGTGAGGAAATGAAGGAATTGAGAGAGATGATGACCAGTCAATTCCGGAGTAGTACGCCACTGCTTCCGGTTTTGACTGAACAGCCTAGGAAACCGGAAGCTAATTTGTCGAGGACTATCCCTTCCAATACTCCCTCCTGGCAGGAAGCCCCGGAAGCTATGGAAGTGGATAGGGACCAGTACGGTAGATCTGAATTGAATGAACCTACCAATACTGATCCGGAGGCTAGGAAATATTATGAGCTTATTTCCGGCATCTATGACTTGATTCCTGATATGCAGCTTCCGGTCCCACATGCGGGGGATATTGAAACTGAATCAGGAGAGTCAAACCGGGTTACGAGGTCGGCTACCACGCTTCCGGCCTCAACTGCTATTCATTCTATTTGCCACATGTTCCATAGAACTTTAGCAGAACCCACTTCGCAGGAGGAACGTGCTATAAGGTTGAGACCAAAAGCTCGCTTCCGCCCTGCAGGATCTTCTGGTCCGTTCCCAGTACAGAAGCCAAACATACGAAGTTACGGCGTACATAACTCACCGTTTAGCTTCCGGTCTGCAGAGGTGAACGGCGACTTTCAGTATTTATGCCCTAGCAATACTAAAGTGCCTAGTAATCCAGATGTTCCTTGCACGAACAAACAGGCCGCAGTACTTGAGGAAACTGCTCGACAAGGAGTGGCGATTACGAATCACCTCGATTGGTTTCTTAAAGCCATAAAGGATGGTTTATTCTCGCTGTCGGGCGCGGAGAGTCAAGAACAGTTACAGGAGGGTATAAACCTCGTTCTTGACTACCAGAAGATTGCTTCCGGTGCTGTAGAAGATTTACTGGTACACAATGCCTACCTATCTTCTATGCTAGTGTATTTAAGGAGAAAGGCCTTCATTCCTTTTATGCATAGTTACACACCGGAAGCTGTAAAGAGGAGTCTACTAGAGACATCTACGGCTCCTTCTTTACTGTTTGGTGATGCTGTTGCCGAAGTTCGACCTGAAATGGATCGTATAGAGCATGACAGGTCAGTTGCTTCCGGTGCTTCATCTAAGAGACCTATGGCTTCCGGGTCGGGTCCAAAGGCGAAGAAGGCTAAGAAGAACCCGCCTAGTTCCAAGGCTAATAAGGGTGCTTCCGGCCAACAGCATAGCCAAGCGCCTGCTTCTTTAGAGCCTAGGTTATCGAGCTTTGGCCATAAGAAGCAGGGTAAGGGGAAATCAAAGCAGTCAAAGAAGGATACCTGATGTCTTGGGCCATACCGGGTGGCTTCCGGTATGGCGGGAACACCGAGACATAATGTTTCCAGTTCCCCAACAACTAGACCTTCCGGTAGGGGGAAGACTACAGTTGTTTTGGAGGAACTGGATAAGGATCGGGACGGAAGCGTGGGTCATTCGAACGATCAGATATGGCTATCGCCTATTGTTCGACACGCTTCCTCCCTTGACTGCTCATCCCCTTCCGTCTCGTATACCATTACGAACGGGTCATCTATCAGCGATACACTCCTCTGTGGACAAGCTGATGGTGAAGGCTGCAGTAATAGAGCTTCCGGTTTGGGACACGTCACCCGGGTTCTATTCGCCGGTCTTTCTGGTCCCCAAGAAAGACACGTCCGAGATGCGCATGGTTATAAACCTAAAGCGCCTCAACAAGGACTACCTCACTCCACCGCCACACTTCCGCATGGAGTCCTTCCGGTCTATCCGGACAGTACTCAGACAAGGGGAATGGCTGACTTCTCTGGATTTAAGGGATGCATACCTGCATATTCCGATACATCCGGAGGACAGGAAGTACTTGAGATTCATGGTCGGCAATCGACGCTTCCAAATTCAAGTGCCTCCGTTCGGCCTGTCCACTTCCCCTTGGGTGTTCACACGAGTGTTTACACCAGTGGCACAATTCCTGCACAGTCTAGGTATAAAGTACCACTTTTATATCGACGACTCCCTGCTAAGGAATGCCTGCAAGGAGCAGTTAATCCTAGACACCCAGTTTGTCTTAAGGATATTGACTTCTCTGGGATACATCCCACACGAAGAGAAATCAGAGCTGATTCCTTCACAAAGGCGCAAATTTCTGGGGGTGAAATACGATACGCTACGAGCTCTCGCCAAACCCCCAGAAGATCGATGGCAAAAGATAACAGCGAGGATACCTCAATTCCTCAAGTTATCTCAAGCCAGGGCTTTACACTTTGCTGCGATAATCGGCCTCTTGACGTCAACACAGGACGTAACACCAAGAGGGATGTTGCAGCTTCGTCCCTTAATGATTTATTTCAATCACGAATGGGTCGAAAGGCAGTTGAATCCGTGGATTCCTATAACACCACTAGTCAAACAATGCCTCCAATGGTGGCTGGATCCACTCAACGTTATGCCAGGTGTGTCCCTACTTCCGTTTCGTCCGTCACATCACCTGTTCACGGACGCATCTATGGAAGGATGGGGAGCCCACCTCCAGTCCAGGTCGACATCCGGGTTATGGACAATCGAGGAACGCTCGTACCATATAAACGTGTTGGAGTTTATGGCAGTGACACATGCCATCCGCACGTGGGTGAGCGTACTGACCGACAAGAACCTGCTAGTTGCGACGGACAACACAACAGTTGTGTCCTACATCAACAAGCAGGGGGGGACGAGATCTCCGCAATTACAAAGCCAAGCGGAAATCTTTTTCGGTCTGTGCTGGGACAACAACATATCGGTGTTGGCCAGACACATCCCGGGGGTACTGAACGTCTTAGCGGATTCGCTTTCACGACGGAATCAGATAATTCCCACGGAGTGGCAACTTCACCCAGACATACTAAAACAAATAGCTCATGTCTGGGAGATGCCACACATAGATTTGTTCGCCACTCGGCGCAACAATCTACTGCCCCTGTTTATGTCGCCGGTACCGGATACGGCGGCGTTTGCAGTGGATGCACTATCGCAGGACTGGTCAAGGATGGTAGCATATGCGTTCCCTCCCCCAGCTATCCTAGCGAAGGTACTCCAGAAGATCCGCGAACACACATGTGTCGTTTACCTGATTGTTCCGTGGTGGCCAGCAAGGCCGTGGTTCCCGGAACTACTGGATCTTCTGGTAGATGTACCAAGACAGCTTCCGGTGTGGCACAATCTACTGCGCCAGCCCGGAACGTCGATATTCCACAGCCAGCCAGGACTGTTCCACTACCACGTGTGCAAGTGCTCAAGCAGCACTTTGCTCAGGCGGGATTTTCAGCGGAGGTTGGGCGCCGAATGGCACAATCAATTCGACCGTCCTCTTCCGCTGTATACAACTCAAAGTGGGCAATCTTCGATCTTTGGTGTGGAGAGAGGGATATCAATCCATCCTGCGCCACTATCCCTGAAGTAGCAGAGTTTCTATTGTACCTGTTCAGGGATAGGGGCCTGGTGTCCGCTACGGTAGAAGGTTATAGAGCGGCTATTGCTCAACCTATTCTACTGGGTACTGGGATTAATCCCTCGACTGATCCAAACTTATCTGCACTAATCAAGTCATACAAGATAACTGGTCAGTCGGCTGTTCCGAAATTACCCAAGTGGGACTTAGCCTTAGTACTTCGGCAATTAGGAGAGCCACCTTTCGAGCCAATAGAGGCTATTGAGCTAAAATATTTATCATACAAAACTTCGTTTTTGTTGGCTCTTGCTTCGGCAGCTAGAGTGTCAGAGCTGCATGCGCTCGATAAAGGAACATCAGACACTCTAGGAACTGGAGCAAGGTAGTTCTCACAACGGTTCCTGAGTTTGTGGCCAAGAATCAAGCCCTCTACGATTCCATATCTCGAGAGTTCACAATTCCAGCTTTATCTGATTTCCTTTCGTCCGGTCTTGAATCAGACATGTTAATGTGTCCGGTTCGGGCACTTGCGTGTTACCTGAATCGTACAGAGGAGATCAGAGCGGGAAGGAGGCGTTTGTTTATCCCTTTCGCTCCCAAAGCCAAACAAGAAATAAGTAAAAACACTATCTCGAGTTGGCTCAAAAATACGATTCGGCTAGCGTACTCCACGGCTACTGATAGGCAAGCCGCGCTTGTAAACGTTTCGGGTCACGAGATTAGGGCATTAGCGGCATCATGGCCTCTATGGACCAACAGATCGGTGACCGACATTATGAGGGCGTGCTATTGGAGGTCAAACACGACCTTTGCCTCCTACTATCTCCGGGACATGACGTTGGCATGTAACGACCTCTATTCCATCGGCCCACTTGTGACCGCACAGCGGGTGTCTGGGGGACCGAGGCCAGCAAGATAGCTACAAAAGTCCGGGCGTACAGTTGTAACCCTGCTTGCGGGTGAGTGCATTTTTTCTCTCGGCCCCTTTCGAAAAAGGGGGGGGGGCGTATCTTGCATCTCAGCCTTGAAGTCAGAGTAGCAACAGAGGTTCCCTGTGTACCATTGGCATACAGGTTATTACTGTTGTATGATTTCATGGATCCTCTGTGAGGTAGAAGATCTATGATTTCTACTTTGAACTAGTCACTATGTATGGCATTTATCACTAACCACGGATTGTATCAGTTTGCCCACCTACCTTACGGTGGCACTCTATGCAAAGAGTGGAAGTGAGGTAAGTTTTCAGCGCAAATAACAAAAAATTTCACAGGTAAATTTTCTGTTATTAAGCTAAAACTTACCTCACTTCCAGTGATGCCCACCCAACCTCCCCGCTATGATACATCCAGACCATGTATCGCAGTGGAACAAGAAGGAAGTGGAATTGTGGGTAGCTATGCTATCACGTGACTAGCAGGGGAGATAACTGTGTCATTTAAATTCTTACTGTGGTATTTCATGTAGACAAGAAATGCAAGTTTTAGCTTAATAACAGAAAATTTACCTGTGAAATTTTTTTTTTTTACAAATGGGTACCCATGCTAAATTAGTTATTTGAGTGATCTTGGGGTCAAATAATGTCAAAAATGGGTAAAAATCGGTTACAAATTAACATCCACCGTATTGTTACCAATGAGTATCCAGTAGTATTGGCTAGATCCTGTGTTAAAGTGACGATTTTAATCAATGGCACAAAACTTTGTTGCAGAAACTTATAAAACAGGGCTATTCCACCAAGCGCCTCCACTCAAAGTTTCTCAAATTTGGCGATACATATCGTATGCTGATAGCAAAATACGAACGTAGCGTGCAAGATCTATGGCGCTACGTTTCGTAACTTGTGTCTAATTCCGCTTAACCCGGGGCTAGGGGCTGTATGAACCCATGTACTTCAAGATCCTCGTGGTACTCATATGAACAGTCACAATCAAAGCGTGACTGAGATACATCATTCTTTAGATGACGACTTCACAACGAATATTAAGAATACTGATCAGCGATACGGATTTGATATTTTTGGAACATCATGATGTTTTCTGCACATTTACTACTAGCTTCCGATGATCACAATACATCGCAAAATCATCGAGAGCCTTTTGTAGTCCCTCTATACTTTCAGAGAAAATCACCGTGTCATCGGCGTACATGAGCAACATAACTTTCAACAGTACCTCCATATCACGGTTTTCTATTTCAATAAATTGGTTACCTTCGTCAGTTAAAAACTCTTCTAAATCATTGACAAAAAGTGCAAATAATAAAAGTGACAAATTCTCTCCTTGGCGCACTCCCTGTCTACTACCAAAAAATTCAGACATCCGTCCATTTGCTCTAACACACGATTTGATATCATTATACATATTTTTAAACAAGCGTAGTATTTTACCATCTATGCCTAAATCTAATAGTTTCTTCCATAGTCCGACTCTCCATGCAGAATCGAACGCCTTTCGGTAATCTACAAAGGCACAATACAGTTTTTTCTTGCGATTGAGATAGTTCTATCAAACACTTAAGGAGTAATGTATGATCTAAAACATTGTGCCCTTTTGGAAATCCCGCTTGATTTTCCGATAAAATTCCGTTCTCTTCTACATAAGCTGTTAAACGGTTATGTAAAATGCCAGTAAATACCTTCCCAAGGCAACTAAGTAGAGTTATACCTCTATAATTTTCCGGGTCTTCTGAATTTCCTTTCTTTTTATATATTGGTACAATGATACCCGTAGACCAGCTAGTAGGAACTTTACCAGTTTCCAGAATTTTGTTGAATATTGATACATACAAACGTTTACATTTTTCAAAAGTGCACTTAATATGTTCGTTTGCTATTTCATCTATGCCTGCAGATTTACCAATTTTAAGCTTGTCTATTGCGAATTTGATTTCAGGCTCAGTTATAGGCATACTCAAGTAATCATCACTAAATGCTGTACATATAGGTCGATACTTGGTGTAAGGACGCATTGTTGAGGCTTTTGTTGAGGCTTTTGTGCGGCTGAAAAGGGTCACGTCTAGACGCATTGTTGAGCTCAGACAGGCTATTGTAGGCTTTGTCTTGTGCGTTCTTACACCAAGTATAAACCTACAATGATCATCATCTCCATCATCATCATCATCATCATCATCATTTTCATTCAAACATTTTAAGTGCCCTAACAATTTTTCTATGGTCGCCTTACAACTGTTATTTCGAGACTTCCCATTTAACAATTTCCAGAATTTTTTAGAATCGTCTTTTTTACATCTCTTAATTTCTTCCTTCAACAAAAATTTATACTGAGACTCAGCCCTGGTTATAGTCCTCTTGTATTCTTTACCTGCCTGGAGCATACTATTATAATTCATGTCAGACCTACATTTACGGAGTATCTTTCTTTATGTGGTTAAGGTTCTTTCTAGCTTCATGGCAGTCGTTATTGAACCATTCTTTATTGTTTCGCTTAGTTTTCTTAACTGTATTCAACTTCTTTCTAACACCAAACACTTGTTTAGATTTGGAGTAGAACAACTGGGTTAACTCATTCACAGTATCCTCTACATTCATATCACCAGATTCTAATTTAGCAATCATTTCATCGATATCCGTCATATCAAATTCTTTACAATATCCATGTTCTTTATCTTTCATGAACCCCCTGGGACCAACTGTTTGACACCCATTCAATTCTCTATTTACATTAATGGGCTTATTACACGAAATACAAAAATTTATTCCACGATGAATATCTGAAAAAAGGGGGTTAAAATCTTCAACTTCGAACCTAGTCATACTTGTAAATATTTCAGCCGATACTATTACATAATCTACGATTGTACGCTTAGAAGTTGTGGATTTTCCTACATTTTTATATAAACCATATCTACCATTAGCAATGAATATACCATGCGATTTGCACAATTCTAATAAGCGCCGCCCATAGGCATCTATTCTATGTCCATGGCAAGATGTTCTGAATTCTGACACACCCGTATCTGTCAACTGAGTCCCGTCGCCTATTATATTAATTACTTCGTCTTCTAAGCAATTCTGCAAACACATGAATTCATCAACCTGGTCCTTAATGGCGCTACATAATTAATTGCCAATTGACACACATCTGTGGTTTAATCCACATGTCAGGTAGGCTCAGTTGAGAGAACAGTTCTAGACTGAGACAATTACTGATAAAGAAAATATTATTTAAGAATACCTCCCAATACAATTTTCATATCTAACTTTTAGTCTTTTTATATCTAGTCTTTTGTAGCACACACTATATAGAATTGTCTGAACCACTTTTAATATTGAGCGTTTATTTTTGGTGCACTTCTGCTGGTAGTCCTAAGAACAATTAAGCGTTTTGCGTATTTTTATGTGCATATCAAACATGTTATGGTGGGATTCTCCATGGCTTAAGGAACATTTTAAGTAAGTGGGTGAGTTGTAGGGTTTAACGTCGTTTTCAACCTTGTTTCAGTCATATCACCACGGTGCCTACTTTTGACAGAACACGAGAGTACTCACAGTTCCTATTACCTGGGACACTGATCAGCCCAGCCTGAACAGCACCCGGTCACTCATCCCAGTATTAACCGAGCTTAACGTTGCTTAACTTCGGTGATCTGACCAGAACCGGTGTGTCCAACATATAAACATTTTGATTTATGACTTCACTGTATTCAAACAGAATCACCGAAGGTGATACTTTCTTATTCCACGACTTTCAAAAAAATTGCCACTTCATTAACCCCTTGGTTCATGATAGCTATGATAGCATTAGCACCAAATTAAAAGAATGAATCATAGTATACATAAAACTAGGGTAGTTCCCTTCAAGAGAGAAGCGGTCAACATTTTTCAATGATGCCAGTATGTTCCAAAAATATCAAATCCGTATCGCTGATCAGTATTCTTAATCCAATATGTTAAGCTTACAATATTGTTGTATGTCGATATTTTCAGACCACAAAGCCAGATTTGCTGGTCATGGGTCAGACCCTAGATGTAAAGAAAAAGAAGTTATCAGACAGACCTGTTCCTGTGACCTTGTATACATCTGTTCCATGGTCCCGACGTGAGACTAGCTCCAATAACGGATCTCGTGTCTTACAGCTGGAAGACCAAAAATATACAATTAGTTCGTCCACAACAGAACAGATTGTTGACAAGTTGAATAGATGGCCACACTGCTCATATTATGCTGTCTGTGAAGGAGATCTGACCAAGCATAAAATAATCCACAAAACAGCTCACACTGGTGAACGACCATACAAATGCCCATCGTGTCCATATATCACTGCTGTCAAAGGACATATGAATATACATGAAAGAAAGCATACTGGTGAGAAAACATACAAATGTTCGTTCTGTCCATATAGCGCTGTTGTGAAAAGAAACCTGAGAGAACATGAAAGTAGCCATACTGGTGAGAAATCATACAAGTGTGCATTGTGTCCATATAGCGCTGTTCGGAAAGGAAACCTGAGGAAGCATGGAAGAACGCATACTGGCGAGAAACCATACAAATGTTCATTGTGTCCCTATAGTGCTGCTCGGAAAGGAAACCCGAGGGTGCACGAAAGATTGCACGCTGGTGAGAAACCATTCAAGTGTACACTGTGTCCATATAGCACTGCTCGGAAAGGAAACCTGAAGTGGCATGAAAAAATACACGCTGGTGAGAAAGCACACAAATGTTCATTATGTCCATATAGCGCTGCTCAGAAAGGAAACCTGAGGATGCATGAAAGAATGCACGCTGATGAGAAACCATACAAGTGTTTATGGTGTCCATATAGCCCTGCTCAGAAAAGAAACCTGAGGGACCATGAAAGAACACATACTGGCGAGAAACCATACAACTGTTCATTATGTCCATATAGCGCTGCTCGAGAAGAAACCCTGAGGTTGCATGAATTAAGAATGCACGCTAGTGAGAAACCATACAAGTGTTCATTGTGTCCATATAGCACTGCATGGAAAGGATACTTAAAGCAACATGAAAAAATCATACTGGTGAGAAACCATACAAGTGATCGTTGTGTTCATATAGCACTGTCAGGAAAGCAGACCTAAAGTTACATGAAAGAAATCACACTGGTGAGAAACCATACAAGTTCTCATTGTGTCCATATAGCACTGTCAAGAAAGCAAACCTAAAGCCACATGAAAGAAATCATACTGATGATAAACCATACAAGTGCTTCATGTGTCCATACAGCACTGGCTGGAAACAACAACTGAAGCGACATGAAAGAACTCATACTGGTGAGAAACCATATACGTGCTCCTGGTGTCCTTTTACCGCGGCTGAGAAAGGGCATATAAGGCTACATGAAAGAACCAATACTGGTGAGAAACCATACAAGTGCCCATTGTGTCCATATAGCGCTGCTTTTAAAGGAAGCCTTAATACGTATAAGAACTCACCCTGGTGAGAAACCATGCAAGTAAACATTGTGTCCATATAGCTCTGTACAGAAAGGAAATCTATGGGTACATGAAATAAATCACATTGGTGATAAAGCATACAAATGCCCGTTGTGCCCATTTAACACTGCCCAGAAAGGACACCTAAAGCTACATGGAAGAACGCACGCTGGCGAGAAAGCATTCAAGTACTTAGTGTGTCCATATAGCGCTGCTGTGAAAGGAAACCTTATGCTACATGAAAAAAAAACACATAACCATACAACTCCTCATGTCCATGTAAAACTACCGGGAAAGGAAGTCTAATATTACAAGGAAGAAAGCATTCAGTACTTCATATCCCGTTGGGAACACGGGTTCTCGTCAGATCACCTACGTTAAGCAACACTGAGTTCGGTCAATACTTGAATGGGTGACCGGGTGTTGTACTGGTTGGGCTGATCAGTGTCCAGGATAATAGGAACTGTGGACACTCTCGTGTACTGGTACAGGAAGGAACCGTCGTGATATGACTGAAAAGAATGTAGAAAACGACGTTAAATCCTACTCACTTACTTCAAATACACATTGTTAATGTATATCACTGCTAGGAAAGAAAACACGAATGAGCAGGAAGAGTCTCACACCGAAACGTCACACATACGACCACTGTGTCCATTTTGTCCTGTGTGAAGAAGAAAGGCTGAACCTATATGGAATACCTCCTACTGCTGAGATTCAATGACTAGTTGCATGATCTGCAAAACACTGAACTGGGGTTAGGCCTACATATGAGGACTTCAATTGTTGATCAGATGTTTGAAGTGTTGTGAGAGCCCATCTGTAAATGTTATTTGTACAAGTTGTGACTTTTGTGACCGATGAATCTTTGCGGTGGAGGCAGACTGGATACATGTATACTGGAATCACGATTAAGGGAGGTGTTCAGTTATTTCGAGATAAAGACTGGGATGAAATGACACTGTTTAATTCACTCAGTATGTGTTATGAACAACCCTTGTTACCTTTCAAACTAGCGTTAATTTCAGAAAATTTCTATCAAAGGTGTGATAGATTTACAACATCTTAATCTTTTTTCCGGTATCGGTTTTCGACACAAGCTTTGACACGAGCATTGTTTCCCACTTTCAGATGATGCACTGATGCCATCAAATTTAATTTTACTCAAGCCTACAGATTGGGAACTTGACACGGTACAATTTCGCGTCAAGCGTCACCATGAGATAGAAGAACATAAAACAAGATGGCTGCTGTGTTGATATTCCCTGGTTTCCGAATTACTGATTCATATAAGTATTCACGTAAACCTGGTCTACATAATGAACAGCTCAACATGATTGGATGGATTGACTTCGTATCGCAAAACTATGATGTAGTATCTCATTAATACAATTATTGCATATAGTATATTTTAACCCTACCTGTCCTGGGGGGGGGGGGATGGGGATGGCGGGGGCACTTTCCGCCCCTCTGTTGTTTTTTTGCTCCTATCTCCGGAACGACAAAAAATTGAAACCTGAAACTTTGTCACTTTTTAGATTATCATATTAGGGTCATTTTGAGCCTATTTGCATGACCCCCCGAGCAAATAATCATGAGTGAATTACGACATGGTATCTGGTAATCTCGAATTATCTCATAATTACTACTTATATGTTAATTACGACTTACAATCGCTTAATAACGACTTGGAATATCTATATTACGACTGTCTCAATTCGCGAAATTAGTACATGTACCGTATATGTAAAAAATATCTGTAACATTCTCTTATGCGCTATCGTAATATTGTGTTACAATGACACAATATCAAAATAAACATTACCTCAATGTGACTCGTGTTTATTTCATAACAAATACCAATAATATAGGCCTACCGTTTAAAATTTAAGTAACAGATTTGCCAATGTTTCTAACAGTAATTTTCGACCTTGTGCCTACGATCGATCGTTTAACAGTTATTATAAAAAATTGTGTGATGGTGTGCCCGTCTGTCCGTCCCTCATGTCCGGTCTATATCAAACCACTAGATCCCACTAAAAGTGATGTCGATCTTTTCAAAATATTTATTCACAAGGCGGCTGAAAGTGACGGGTCCGCACTTATAAAGATGGAGATCTAGTAGAGGAGGGGTATGTGGATCGATGTAGGGCGTATAGAAAGCATTTTTATGACATCCACTGTCATTGTGGTGTATGAAAAGGTGGGAAATAATTATATTCTTGAAATAAAAAAAATATATAATCACAACAACAACATCGACGAAGACACCCCCTGCCACCCAAGTCACTGTGATAACATCGTGTGTGTTGCTGAGGCTAAATGGTACATATTTAGTGGTAAAAGAGAACACTTTTCTCTCCATCTGCTGTGAGTTTGTATATGGTGGATAAAATATATCTTCACCAGACTAACCATACCAGTAAGCTTTTCAACTAAACTCGATTAACTAAAATCTTCAAGAAGTGTTACATCAGTGAGTACCATGTGGGCTTACAACCTGCAGCCCCAGAGATTGGTACCCAATCAGTGATACAAGCTAGCACGGCATACCACTCGATTATCTCACCATTAAATACGAGTTATTGTAGAGCTCTAGTTATTTAGTGAGAAACCCTTGAGTGTTAAACCGTAAAACTAATGCAAATCAGGGTTTTCACTAGAATTTCATAACAGGGAGTCTGAATTCCACTATTTTCTGTTGTTTTTTGGGGGGGGGGGGGGTAAATCAGGAGTTTCATTTCTATCTCCACCAGGTTAGCATTCTGGACTATAGGGAGTCTTATTCCTTTCTCAACCATGTTAACATTCTAGAATATAGGGAGTCTTATTCCTATCTCCACCATGTTATCATTATGGAATATAGGAAGTCGCATTCCTATCTCCACCATGTTATTATTATGGAATGTTCGGTCTCATTTCTACATGTATCTCCACCATGTTAACATTCTGGAATACAGGGAGTCTCATTTCTATCTCCACCATGTTAACATTCTAGAATATAGGGAGTCTCATTCCTATCTCCACCATGTTAACATTCTAGAATACAGGGAGTCTCATTCCTATCTCCACCATGTTAACATTCTAGAATACAGGGAGTCTCATTCCTATCTCCACCATGTTAACATTCTAGAATATAGGGAGTTTCATTCCTATCTCCACCATGTTAACATTCTAGAATACAGGGAGTCTCATTCCTATCTCCACCATGTTAACATTATGGAATTTAGGGTTTCGTTTCTATCTCCACCATGTTAACATTCTGCAATATAGGGATTCTCATCCCTTTCTCCGCCATGTTAACATTCTGGTATATAGGGGGTCTCATTTCTATCTCAATGGTGTGAACAATCTCCACCATGTTATCATCATGGAATATAGTGTGTCATTTCTGTCTCCACCATGTTAACATTCTGGAATATAGGCTCATTTCTGTCTCCCCGGTGTGAACAATTTGGAGCATAGAGAGTCTCATTACTATCTTCACCATGTTAACGTTCTGCTATACAGGTAGTTGCATTCATATCTCCACCATGTTCAAATTCTGGAATATAAGGGGTCACATTTCTATCTCCACCATGTGAACAATCCGGAATAGAGGGAGTCTCATTCCTATCTCCACCATGTTAACATTCTAGAATACAGGGAGTCTCATGCATATCTCCATCATGCTAACATTCTGGTATACAGGGAGTCTCATTCCTAACCACCATGTTAACATTCTGGAATATAGGGGGGGTCTCATTTTTATCTCCGTGGTGTGAATTATCCGAAATATAGGGAGTCTCATTCCTATGTCCACCATGTTAAAATTGAGAAATATAAGGAGTCTCAATTCTATCTGCACCATGTTAACATTCTGGAATATAGGGAGTCTCACATCATGTTAACATTCTGGAATATAGGTAGTCTCACACCATGTTAACATTCTGGAATATAGGTAGTCTCAATCCTATCTCCACCATGTTAACATTCTGGAATATAGGGAGTCTCACACCATGTTTACATTCTGGAATATAGGGAGTCTCACACCATGTTAACATTCTGCAATATAGGGAGTCTCAATCCTATCTCCACCATGTTAACATTCTGGAATATAGGGAGTCTCAATCCTATCTCCATCATCTTAACATTCTGGAATATAAGGAGTCTCATTTCTATCTCCACCGTGTGAACAATCCGTAATATAGGGAGTCTCTTTCCTTCCTTCACTGTTTTAACATTCTGCGATACAGGGAGTTGCATACAAATAATCACCATGTTAACATTCTGCTATACAGGGAGTTTCATTTCTATCTCCACCATGATAACATTCTAGAATATAGGGAGTCTCATTCCTATCTCCAACATGTTAACATTCTGATATGCAGGTAGTCTCATTCCTATCTCCACCATCCTAACATTCTGGAATAGGGAGTCTCATTCCTATCTCCATCATGTTAACATTCTGGAATAGGGAGTCTCATTCCTATCTCCATCATGTTAACATTCTAGAATATAGGGAGTCTCATTCCCATCTCCATCATGTTAACATTCTAGAATATAGGGAGTCTCATTCCCATCTCCATCATGTTAACATTCTAGAATATAGGGAGTCTCATTCCTATCTCCACCATGTTAATATTCTAGAATACAGGGAGTCTCATTCCTATCTCCACCATGTTAACATTATGGAATTTAGGGTTTCGTTTCTATCTCCACCATTTTAACATTCTGCAATATAGGGATTCTCATCCCTTTCTCCGCCATGTTAACATTCTGGTATATAGGGGGTCTCATTTCTATCTCAATGGTGTGAACAATCTCCACCATGTTATCATCATGGAATATAGTGTGTCATTTCTGTCTCCACCATGTTAACATTCCGGAATATAGGCTCATTTCTGTCTCCCCGGTGTGAACAATTTGGAGTATAGAGAGTCTCATTACTATATTCACCATGTTAACGTTCTGCTATACAGGTAGTTGCATTCATATCTCCACCATGTTCAAATTCTGGAGTATAAGGGGTCACATTTCTATCTCCACCATGTGAACAATCCGGAATAGAGGGAGTCTAATTCCTATCTCCACCATGTTAACATTCTGTCATACAGGGAGTCTCATGCTTATCTCCATCATGCTAACATTCTGGTATACAGGGAGTCTCTTTCCTAACCACCATGTTAACATTCTGGAATATAGGGGGGTCTCATTTTTATCTCCGTGGTGTGAACAATCCGAAATATAGGGAGTCTCATTCCTATGTCCACCATGTTAAAATTGAGAAATATAAGGAGTCTCAATTCTATCTGCACCATGTTAACATTCTGGAATATAGGGAGTCTCACACCATGTTAACATTCTGGAATATAGGTAGTCTCAATCCTATCTCCACCATGTTAACATTCTGGAATATAGGGAGTCTCACACCATGTTTACATTCTGGAATATAGGGAGTCTCATACCATGTTAACATTCTGGAATATAGGGAGTCTCATTTCTATCTCCACCATGTTAACATTCTAGAATACAGGGAGTCTCATTCCTATCTCCACCATGTTAACATTCTAGAATATAGGGAGTTTCATTCCTATCTCCACCATGTTAACATTCTAGAATACAGGGAGTCTCATTCCTATCTCCACCATGTTAACATTATGGAATTTAGGGTTTCGTTTCTATCTCCACCATGTTAACATTCTGCAATATAGGGATTCTCATCCCTTTCTCCGCCATGTTAACATTCTGGGATATAGGGGGTCTCATTTCTATCTCAATGGTGTGAACAATCTCCACCATGTTATCATCATGGCATATAGTGTGTCATTTCTGTCTCCACCATGTTAACATTCTGGAATATAGGCTCATTTCTGTCTCCCCGGTGTGAACAATTTGGAGTATAGAGAGTCTCAATACTATCTTCACCATGTTAACGTTCTGCTATACAGGTAGTTGCATTCATATCTCCACCATGTTCAAATTCTGGAATATAAGGGGTCACATTTCTATCTCCACCATGTGAACAATCCGGAATAGAGGGAGTCTCATTCCTATCTCCACCATGTTAACATTCTAGAATACAGGGAGTCTCATGCATATCTCCATCATGCTAACATTCTGGTATACAGGGAGTCTCATTCCTAACCACCATGTTAACATTCTGGAATATAGGGGGGTCTCATTTTTATCTCCGTGGTGTGAACAATCCGAAATATAGGGAGTCTCATTCCTATGTCCACCATGTTAAAATTGAGAAATATAAGGAGTCTCAATTCTATCTGCACCATGTTAACATTCTGGAATATAGGGAGTCTCACATCATGTTAACATTCTGGAATATAGGTAGTCTCACACCATGTTAACATTCTGGAATATAGGTAGTCTCAATCCTATCTCCACCATGTTAACATTCTGGAATATGGGGAGTCTCACACCATGTTTACATTCTGGAATATAGGGAGTCTCACACCATGTTAACATTCTGCAATATAGGGAGTCTCAATCCTATCTCCACCATGTTAACATTCTGGAATATAGGGAGTCTCAATCCTATCTCCATCATCTTAACATTCTGGAATATAAGGAGTCTCATTTCTATCTCCACCGTGTCAACAACCGTAATATAGGGAGTCTCTTTCCTTCCTTCACTGTTTTAACATTCTGCGATACAGGGAGTTGCATACAAATAATCACCATGTTAACATTCTGCTATACAGGGAGTTTCATTTCTATCTCCACCATGATAACATTCTAGAATATAGGGAGTCTCATTCCTATCTCCAACATGTTAACATTCTGATATGCAGGTAGTCTCATTCCTATCTCCACCATCCTAACATTCTGGAATAGGGAGTCTCATTCCTATCTCCATCATGTTAACATTCTGGAATAGGGAGTCTCATTCCTATCTCCATCATGCTAACATTCTAGAATATAGGGAGTCTCATTCCCATCTCCATCATGTTAACATTCTAGCATATAGGGAGTCTCATTCCCATCTCCATCATGTTAACATTCTAGAATATAGGGAGTCTCATTCCTATCTCCACCATGTTAATATTCTAGAATACAGGGAGTCTCATTCCTATCTCCACCATGTTAACATTATGGAATTTAGGGTTTCGTTTCTATCTCCACCATTTTAACATTCTGCAATATAGGGATTCTCATCCCTTTCTCCGCCATGTTAACATTCTGGTATATAGGGGGTCTCATTTCTATCTCAATGGTGTGAACAATCTCCACCATGTTATCATCATGGAATATAGTGTGTCATTTCTGTCTCCACCATGTTAACATTCCGGAATATAGGCTCATTTCTGTCTCCCCGGTGTGAACAATTTGGAGTATAGAGAGTCTCATTACTATATTCACCATGTTAACGTTCTGCTATACAGGTAGTTGCATTCATATCTCCACCATGTTCAAATTCTGGAATATAAGGGGTCACATTTCTATCTCCACCATGTGAACAATCCGGAATAGAGGGAGTCTAATTCCTATCTCCACCATGTTAACATTCTGTCATACAGGGAGTCTCATGCTTATCTCCATCATGCTAACATTCTGGTATACAGGGAGTCTCATTCCTAACCACCATGTTAACATTCTGGAATATAGGTGGGGGGGTCTCATTTTTATCTCCATGGTGTGAACAATCCGAAATATAGGGAGGCTCATTCCTATGTCCACCATGTTAAAATTGAGAAATATAAGGAGTCTCAATTCTATCTGCACCATGTTAACATTCTGGAATATAGGGAGTCTCACACCATGTTAACATTCTGGAATATAGGTAGTCTCAATCCTATCTCCACCATGTTAACATTCTGGAATATAGGGAGTCTCACACCATGTTTACATTCTGGAATATAGGGAGTCTCACACCATGTTAACATTCTGGAATATTGGGTGTCTCAATCCTATCTCCATCATGTTAACATTCTGGAATATAGGGAGTCTCAATCCTATCTCCATCATCTTAACATTCTGGAATATAAGGAGTCTCATTTCTATCTCCACCGTGTGAACAATCCGTAATATAGGGAGTCTCTTTCCTTTCTTCACTGTTTTAACATTCTGCGAAACAGGGAGTTGCATTCAAATCGTCACCATGTTAACATTCTGCTATACAGGGAGTTTCATTTCTATCTCCACCATTATAACATTCTAGAATATAGGGAGTCTCATTCCTATCTCCAACATGTTAACATTCTGGTATGCAGGTAGTCTCATTCCTATCTCCACCATCCTAACATTCTGGAATAGGGAGTCTCATTCCTATCTCCATCATGTTAACATTCTAGAATATAGGGAGTCTCATTCCCATCTCCATCATGTAAACATTCTAGAATATAGGGAGTCTCATTCCTATCTCCACCATGTTAACATTCTAGAATACAGGGAGTCTCATTCCTATCTCCACCATGTTAACATTATGGAATTTAGGGTTTCGTTTCTATCTCCACCATCCTAACATTCTGGAATAGGGAGTCTCATTCTTATCTCCATCATGTTAACATTCTAGAATATAGGGAGTCTCATTCCCATCTCCATCATGTAAACATTCTAGAATATAGGGAGTCTCATTCCTATCTCCACCATGTTAACATTCTAGAATACAGGGAGTCTCATTCCTATCTCCACCATGCTAACATTCTGGAATATAGGGAGTCTCACACCATGTTAACATTCTGGTATACAGGGAGTTTCATTCCTAACCACCATGTTAACATTCTGAAATATAGGGGGGTCTCATTTTTATCTCCATCATGTGAACAATCCGGAATATGGAAAGTCTCATGTCTATGTCCACCATGTTAAAATTGAGGAATATAAGGAGTCTCATTTCTATCTGCACCATGTTAACATTCTGGAATATAGGGAGTCTCACACCATGTTAACATTCTGGAATATAGAGAGTCTCACACCATGTTAACATTCTGGAATATAGGTAGTCTCAATCCTATCTCCATCATGTAAACATTCTGGAATATAGGGAGTCTCATTCCTATCTCCACCATGTTAACATTCTAGAATATAGGGAGTCTCATTCCTATCTCCACCATGTTAACATTCTGGTATGCAGGTAGTCTCATTCCTATCTCCACCATCCTAACATTCTGGAATAGGGAGTCTCATTCCTATCTCCATCATGTTAACATTCTAGAATATAGGGAGTCTCACACCATGTTAACATTCTGGAATATAGGTAGTCTCAATCCTATCTCCACCATGTTAACATTCTGGAATATAGGGAGTCTCACACCATGTTTACATTCTGGAATATAGGGAGTCTCACACCATGTTAACATTCTGGAATATTGGGTGTCTCAATCCTATCTCCACCATGTTAACATTCTGGAATATAGGGAGTCTCAATCCTATCTCCACCATGTTAACATTCTGGTATGCAGGTAGTCTCATTCCTATCTCCACCATCCTAACATTCTGGAATAGGGAATCTCATTCCTATCTCCATCATGTTAACATTCTAGAATATAGGGAGTCTCATTCCTATCTCCACCATGTTAACATTCTGGTATGCAGGTAGTCTCATTCCTATCTCCACCATCCTAACATTTTGGAATAGGGAGTCTCATTCCTATCTCCACCATGTTAACATTCTGGTATGCAGGTAGTCTCATTCCTATCTCCACCATCCTAACATTTTGGAATAGGGAGTCTCATTCCTATCTCCATCATGTTAACATTCTGGAATAGGGAGTCTCATTCCTATCTCCACCATGTTAACATTCTAGAAAATAGGGAGTCTCATTCCTATCCCCACCATGTTAACATTCTTCAATATAGGGAGTCTCATTCCTATCTCCATCATGTTAACATAATAGAATATATGGAGTCTCATTCCTATCTCCACCATGTTAACATTCTAGAATATAGGGAGTCTCATTCCTATCTCCATCATGTTAACATAATAGAATATATGCAGTCTCATTCATATCTCCACCATGTTAACATTCTGGTATGCAGGTAGTCTCATTCCTATCGCCACCATGTTAACATTCTTCAATATAGGGAGTCTCAATCCTATCTCCATCATGTTAACATTCTAGAATATAGGGAGTTTCATTCCTATCTCCACCATGTTAACATTCTAGAATATAGGGAGTCTCATTCCTATCTCCATCATGTTAACATAATAGAATATATGGAGTCTCATTCATATCTCCACCATGTTAACATTCTGGTATGCAGGTAGTCTCATTCCTATCCCCACCATGTTAACATTCTAGAATATAGGGAATCTCATTCCTATCTCCACCATGTTAACATTCTTCAATATAGGGAGTCTCATTCCTATCTCCACCATGTTAACATTCTAGAATATAGGGAGTCTCATTCCTATCCCCACCATGTTAACATTCTAGAATATAGGGAGTCTCATTCCTATCCCCACCATGTTAACATTCTTCAATATAGGGAGTCTCAATCCTATCTCCATCATGTTAACATTCTAGAATATAGGGAGTCTCATTCCTATCTCCACCATGTTAACATTCTAGAATATATGGAGTCTCATTCCTATCTCCACCATGTTAACATTCTAGAATATAGGGAGTCTCATTCCTATCTCCATCATGTTAACATAATAGAATATATGGAGTCTCATTCATATCTCCACCATGTTAACATTCTGGTATGCAGGTAGTCTCATTCCTATCCCCACCATGTTAACATTCTAGAATATAGGGAGTCTCATTCCTATCTCCACCATGTTAACATTCTCCAATATAGGGAGTCTCATTCCTATCTCCACCATGTTAACATTCTAGAATATAGGGAGTCTCATTCCTATCCCCACCATGTTAACATTCTAGAATATAGGGAGTCTCATTCCTATCCCCACCATGTTAACATTCTTCAATATAGGGAGTCTCATTCCTATCCCCACCATGTTAACATTCTTCAATATAGGGAGTCTCAATCCTATCTTCATCATGTTAACATTCTAGAATATATGAAGTCTCATTCCTATCTCCACCATGTTATCATTCTGCAATATGGGAGTCGCATTCATATCTCCACCATGTTAACATTCTGCAATATAGGGAGTCTCAGTCCTATCTCCATCATGTTAACATAATAGAATATATGGAGTCTCATTGATATCTCCACCATGTTAACATTCTGGGATATAGGGAGTCTTATTCCTATCTCCACCATGTTAACATTCTGTAATATAGGGAGTCTCATTCCTATCTCCACCATGTTAACATTCTAGAATATATGGAGTCTCATTCCTATCTCCACCATGTTAACATTCTAGAATATAGGGAGTCTCATTCCTATCTCCATCATGTTAACATAATAGAATATATGGAGTCTCATTCATATCTCCACCATGTTAACATTCTGGTATGCAGGTAGTCTCATTCCTATCCCCACCATGTTAACATTCTAGAATATAGGGAGTCTCATTCCTATCTCCACCATGTTAACATTCTCCAATATAGGGAGTCTCATTCCTATCTCCACCATGTTAACATTCTAGAATATAGGGAGTCTCATTCCTATCCCCACCATGTTAACATTCTAGAATATAGGGAGTCTCATTCCTATCCCCACCATGTTAACATTCTTCAATATAGGGAGTCTCATTCCTATCCCCACCATGTTAACATTCTTCAATATAGGGAGTCTCAATCCTATCTTCATCATGTTAACATTCTAGAATATATGAAGTCTCATTCCTATCTCCACCATGTTATCATTCTGCAATATGGGAGTCGCATTCATATCTCCACCATGTTAACATTCTGCAATATAGGGAGTCTCAGTCCTATCTCCATCATGTTAACATAATAGAATATATGGAGTCTCATTGATATCTCCACCATGTTAACATTCTGGGATATAGGGAGTCTTATTCCTATCTCCACCATGTTAACATTCTGTAATATAGGGAGTCTCATTTCTATCTCCATCATACTAACATTCTAGAATATAGGGAGTCTCATTCCTATCTCCACCATGTTACCATTCTAGAATATATGGATTTTCATTTTAATCTCCAACATGTTAACATTCTGATATATAGGGAATCTCATTCCTATCTCAACCATGTTAAAAATCTGGTATATAGGAGGTCTCATTTCAATCTCCACCATGCTAACATTCTGGAAAAATGGAGTTTCATTATAATCTGCATCGGGTTGACATTCTGGAATATTGGGAGTTCCATTAAAAAATATGGGACTGTAATACCCTGAGACACGGAGCTAGCTAAAATGTGACGTCGATATGCCTTTTTCTGGTAACCATATTGATATTTGTCTTTTAACAGGAAGGTTCATATGTGGACAAAATCCAATCAGGGTGTTGGGTGGATAGCCCCTCTCCTGTGACTCATTATCAGCTTCGGACAAGCGGAGATGGAAGTATGGAGACGGAACTACAAGGAAAGACAAAATCTGAAAACTTGGATGTTTTATCAAAAGATCAGATGGGTAAATTCATGGAGACAGTTGTGAGAAATCAGTCTGAAAGAAAGATGGATGGATTTCAGCAAAAGGGAACGCAAACAATATATAAGCCACACGTATGCTCATCTTGTGGATCTGGTTTTGGTACAAAACAATGCCTTGCTCGACACATGATTGGTCATACTGGAGAGAAACCATACACATGTTCAGTGTGTGGTTCTAAATTTTCTCACAGGAATAGTCTTCATAGACACAAGAAAATACACACTGACGAGAGGCCATATACCTGCACAGTGTGTGATTTTAGTTTTGTTCGAAAATCTAGCCTTGTTCAACACAGGAGAAAACACACTGGTGAGAAGCCATATACTTGCACATTGTGCGATTATAGTTGTGCGCAAAAATGCAGCCTCGCTGTGCACAGGAGAAAACACAGTGGCGAAAAGCCTTATAAATGTCTACAGTGTGACTGCAGATATAGTCATAAAAGCAGCCTTGTTACACATGAGAGACAACACACTGGAGAGAAGCCATTCAAATGCTCACTGTGCTATTTCAGCTCGACTATGAAGTGTAATCTGATCGAACATATCAGAGCACACACTGGAGTGAAGCCTCATCACTGCCCCGAGTGTGACTATAGTTGTACCCGTAAGGTTGATCTTGTGGGACATAGGAGGAAGCACACCGGGGAAAAGCCATTCATGTGTTCCGTGTGTGGATATCGGTGTTCTCTAAAATGTCAACTCGGTCGACATATGAAAGCACACACTGGGGAGAAACCACACAAATGCTCTTTCTGTGGGTATGGATGTCGCACAATAGAGAACCGTGATGCACATAAAGAACACACACTGGTGAGAAACCATACATATGTTCAGTTTGTGATCATGGATTTATTCGGAAAAGTTACCTTATTAAACATATGGAAATGCATACTTCGGAGGAACTCGTATAATTCGAAGTTCTTCACATGCCATTCTTGCTCACCAAATTCAATTTCACGCATACGCCCGGTTGGGATAGCTGTGCGACTATGTGCACAGATCCAATGTAGCAAACAATGATTACGGTAGTGACGCTATGACAAATTTTCGCTATCTCTTCACCAGTAAACTCGGAAAACTTGTAACAAGAAAACGCGCAAAATTCCGTCTTTTCAATTTCATTAATGGGATTTGGCTATATGGTCCCAAATCCTGATGACGTATTATATCTCTCACAATCACGTGATGAATTGTGTATTCATTCATCTGCATGACACGTGAACACTTATCCAGAAATCTAACATCGCTTATGTAACACGAAACCGATTAAATTGTCATTGTCAAGGCAAAGTACATGTGCCGCAAGTCGTGAAGTCCTACATGTAACCCGATGCACAAAATTAAAGCTTTTTCCTTCCGACTGTGCCAGTCCAGGGACCTCGCGCTGGCAATTAAGTTGATGTCATGTTACATGAGGCTAATTGAATTGTATACATATAAACATCCCCACCAGCCATTTAATTGACATGGATGCTGGGGGCCTGCATTGCATCAAGTGATAGAAGTGGGATTTTATTCTCACGGATGTAGGGGGCCTACGTCATCAGGTTTCAGGACAATACGGACAGTTACAAATTTTCCCCAGATGATCGTTTGATGTGTTCTTCCATTCAGTCAAACCAGATTTACCGGAGTCTAGAAACTTTCTGGAGACGAGTGTTTACCACGCAACTGACCATGTAAGGATATGTTGCTTTATTTGGATATTGTTTGTCTGCATTGTTCAATTTTTTGGTTCATCTGTCCCTGTGCGTAATCACCGACACTTGTAAGGTGTTTTAAGTTAGCCACCTGATTGGATGATAGCTTCCTTATACTGGCAATGCTGTTTTGTTTTATTAACGGACTTTTTGTAGACGATGACTTCTGTTTGTAAATGCCTATTTAACTCCGATGCGATAACCTCTTAAAGTTGTTTGAACTTTTAATGTTTCAAGTGCCTCGAAGATACCTATTTTCCGATTTTTGCGGTAATGCCAATGTTAAAGCATTGCCCGGCGCCTAACCTTGACCCGTCGTCACGTGGGTTAATATTTTCTGTAGTTAACTTCACTGTCACATTTAATCGAGAGCTTGTTTGGATAACAGTTAGTGTATTGCTTTTTACTCTCGTCAATTAATATTAATATTAATATTCAGGAATTGACAGACTTTCTGAAGACCTTCATTCTTCCCGACATGATACAGCTTACATATTCATGACGCTGTGAGTGGAAGAGCTGCTTGTCACTTTTCTAATTTAGTGTTTTAATGTACCCATGCACGGATGGTCTTTTGTGCACATATATGCAATAAACCAATACCCCTCGTATGTAATCAAGAATTTTAGCTCTTCGTTTGTTATTTCCCGTGGACTGAAGTCGAATGGGCATTATAGCTACACACCCATGCGTTCGTCCATCTTGCCATTACCTCAACACGGACATCGGAGCGCATTCGATACTGCCGAGCGGAAACTCGATTCACTCTTTTAATTCCCAGCAAAAATTTCCTGTACATGTAAATCTCCAGAAAAAAATACCCTACTTTTTTATATTAAATTGGGATATCTAGCCTATTCAATCCCTCGAAGGCAGCGGGTGAAGCACCGACACCAGGCTGGTCGCTTGAGCTCCGGTTCGTCATTCTGAGCGCTTCCCTATGTCTTTAACCCAGAATATGTTATTAATCGATGATAACTGGTATATTATTAATCGATGATAACTGGTATATTATTAATCGATGATAACTGGTATATTTGTGACCTGAGGTTGTCAGGGTTATCATCAATGTCAAACTACCCACAGTGGTTAGAAGAACCATTGCCCTTGACCTTGATAGTACCCACAGTGGTTAGAAGAACCATTGCCCTTGACCTTGATAGTACCCACAGTGGTTAGAAGAACCATTGCCCTTGACCTTGATAGTAATAGAAATAAATATAACGAACTGGCTGTCGAATAAAGAAGCTGTCCTGTGCTAGAAGGGGACAGATTCGCCCGCCTCCATACATTAGAGAGCGATTGGGGGCTGGGATTGAATACACAAGCTCGCCCTTGCGTATCAGCCCAGTGAGAAGGTTGCATAAATGTAAGCTTGTTGGTCTTTATCCATATTATCATATTTACACCAGTTATCAATAGTGGGGGAAAAAGACGCTCCATATTGTAAACATTAGAGAGGAGATCATGAGAACAACCCGAAGCTCACGGTAGTGTCGCCGACACCTGGGCTAGACAGAACTGTTCAAACTGAACTGAAGCTGCCATTTAGCCATGATCCATTGCTTGGGGCTATGCAAATAGGTTCAAAGTGACCCCAACATGGTAAACCCCAAATTCACGGAGTTTTTTTTGTCGTTTCGAAGATAGAAACAAAAGAAAAAAATATCCTAATGGGCTCCAATACCCCTCGGCTATCAGTTATTCTCTACACTAGGCAATCATGCATTGCATAAGATGTATATATAGAACTTTGACAGTATCACGAAGGTTAACAAAGATGTTATCTAGTGGGGTCGACTGTACATGTAGATCGCTCATTTTAGAAATACATAGAAGGTTGAGGCAGGTCAGCTTTTGTCAAGGTCTTAATTGATGGGGAAAACTTTGCACTGAGGTTCTGGTAGAGCATGACCGAATTCTTAGCTCTAAATATACTCTTCTGTAGCTCTAATAATCAAATCAACTAATTTGATCTTGGAAATATAGATCAAGGTCAGTAATCTTCAACAATTTCTGGTCTATTCTAACTTAATTGCATATGGAACATGAAATCAGAGATCTCAGACTCAACAGATATAATTTGACCTTTATAAAATAGGTCAAGGTCAGTGATATTCAATAAACTTCAGGTTCAGGCATAGGGGCAATTCCGTGTAACATGATCAGTAAAAAATAAACTTAATGGTATGTTATTACATGTAATTCTTTCTAATGTTACTACTATGTAATTATAACATAGTTTTTATTCCTAAGTTCGTGGAAATAATATTTTGTTTGGGTTTTAATCCACTAATAGACTTCTATTTTTTTGATGAAATGTCGTGCAAAATAGCATAAAATTCTCTGTTCATCATAGGGTAGATTTGTCATCTTGGCTACTCTCACTTTATTGAATAAATCTTAATCTTTTGTCTACAATACATTGGCCTAATCATGTACTTTAACCAGAAAATGCAGGTAGCTAAAATTCCCTTTAGTTTATGTAGCATACACAGCAGTATGCTATCCTGTTATATGATGTAACCTGAGTCACGAAAAATGATTTGTTTCTAAACTGATAAAAATCCTTGAGCAGCATTACAGAAATATTTCATAATTTCTTTGTCTTACTTATGCCTTAGTCATTTCTGATAAAGCTGCTCATAAATATTGAATAGAAAAAAAAATGGTGGTACTTTGAAAATTGTAACCTGAGTCACGTGTAACCTGAGTCACGTTTGATGTGCATCTCATTACGCATAATGCAAAGAAAATAACTGCAACTTTACAGCTGTATAAACTACTATACATATGCATTGATGACATAAATATTTGAGACCAGAATTTTGATCAGTTATATTGCGATTCTTCCCACCTTCAAAGTATGACTATACACATTTGTGCATAATATCCTAATTTGGGATTTGTAGTTCCACTGCACCTTGGATATTAAGAGTTGGATTGCTGAACTCTTCTCTGTCGTTCATGTACATTTGTCTTCGAAGCAAGATATAAACTACACCAATCATGCCAATTGATAATGAGGACCGTAGATTCAATATACAATGTACAGGGCAAATCATCTCCAGAACTGGCATTTAGTTTGTGTGATGTTTACTATTTGCATTTGGATTCTTTTGGATGCAATACATGTATGTGCTTGCATATACAAGTTCTTCTAGAGTGTACAATGTATGTGTATATCGACCTGCACATACATCACGTTGAATTGTTTCTTTTGAATTGGTCTTACTGATTGAGTCCTATCATACATCTAAAATACTACACATAATGTGTACCACGTACTGGACCATGACACTGTAGTGATGGAGAGGTAATAATGAACATAACATGATAAAAATCTAACCAAGCACATTTAGAATTATCATGCAGCATCGTTTATATATTAATAGTGTTGCATATTCAGTATTGAATACATTTTTGTGTCAACGATTAGATTTCTGAAAAACTGTAACCTGAGTCACGGTAACCTGAGTCACGCAATCTTCTTTAATTATCTCCGTGTTGCTATTATATATCAAGTTCAATATTGCACATATATTTTACTATGGATATACTTTGTTTAATCAATATCTGATGAATTCTCTCACATAATTAATTCAAAGAGAAATCTCATTTGAACTATAGTGGTCTGGGGGTCATTTCGTTTCCTTGTAACTAAACATGATAAAAAGCAGCTTATTCTATCCAAACACATTTAGAATTATCATATAGCTTTGTTCCAGTATTACTAGTGTTGCAGGTTCTGTTTGAGTAAAGTTTTGAGTCAATGTTTAGCCCCGGACAAATTGTAACCTGAGTCACAGTAACCTGAGTCACGCTATCTTCTTTAATTATCTCCCTGTTACTATTATATATCAGGTTCAATATTGCACAAATATTTAGCTACGGATGTACTTTGTTTAATGAAAGTTTGATGAATTCTCTCACACAATTAGTTTGAAGAGAAATCTCGTTTGAACTGGGGGTCATGTGGTCTGGGGGTCATGTCTTTTTTTCGAAACCTGAGTCACGCTCTTGTTTTTGTACATGAAAGTTACAATTTGAACTTAGATAATCAACTGGTTGTGTAATTGGTTAGGTCTTACCCTAAAGTAAATAACTGCTGTATGTGGGTTATTACATGTCATTTATATTAAAATCTAAGCAAATTGAATTTGCTCTTGGGGCTCTGAATGTAACCTGAGTCACGCTGGAATTGCCCATATGTGGAATAAATTTGGACAACAGATATAATCCTTCATGCAATATTGTACTAAATAGATGACCTGGATAAAATAAGCCAATGTCAGTCACCTCTGGACCACTGTCAGATCAGTCACCTCTGGACCACTGTCAGATCAGTCACCTCTGGACCACTGCCAGATCAGTCACCTCTGGACCACTGTCAGAAGTATACATAGTATTAATTTGGAAAGATATATTTCTTCATGTTATATCATAATAAACAGTAAATGACCTTAAAAAATAGGCCAAGGTCAATTAACTCGGATGGGCTTCTAGTCCATCACCAGGTAATATGAATTTGAAGACCTTAGCTTTAATCCTTAACAAATATAGCAAATACTAGAATTTGACCTTGATAAAATAGGTCGAGGTCTGTCATCTTCGGCATACCTCTGAACCATCACCACACGCTTAAAACTAAAGTGTTGAAACTTACTTGTAAAGTGTTGAAATAACCCTTTAAGTGTGTCCACAGGGACTGCTCTTAAAGTGTTTTGACCCTGTGGACACACTTAAAGGGTTATTTCAACACTTTACGAGTAAGTTTCAACACTTTAGTTTTAAGCGTGTAGATGTATACATAGTATTAATTTCGAAATCGTACCTGTATTTTTTCATGTTATATCATAATAAACAGTATATGATCTTGAAATATAGGTCAAGATCAGTCAACTTGGATATGGTTCTAGTCAACTGTTGCATATGTAATATGAATTTGGAGACCCTAGCTTTAATCCTTCAAAAAATATAGCAAATGCTAAAATTTGAATTTGATAAAATAGGTCAAGGTCAGTCATTTTCAATGGGCTTCTGACCTTTCACCAGATGCATTTGTGAATTTATAGTGCCTGGCTATGATCCTTCTTAAGATATCGTGTCCACGAGTAAGATGGACAGACAGGCAGACGGACAGACGACGACAATTGCCCGAGGGTTAAAAAAACGAAAGAAACATTTCATTCAAGCTGTACTCTTAAGTCGGTAAGACATGCTTGATGGGTCAAACTGTAGGTTGTTGGATGGGTCAAACTGTAGATCGACTAAACGCGGGTGTCATGCGTTGATTTGTTGGACAGACTAACGCGGGTGTCATGCGTTGATGTGTTGGACAGACTAACGGGTGAAGTTTGGGAAGGAAAATGTACGCGAGAGACTCGTGTTGACCAGTAAAGATAAGATTGTCGATTCGGTGTCACATCTGCATTATCTCTGCATTGTTGATACTAAGTTTGGGAAGCAAAATATCACCCAAAATACAGAAACTTTGACCACCAAGGCACGTGTTTTTAGACTCTGCACAACATTCTGATATAGAGAACCCGCTCAAACCTTTCGGACTCCGATGTACGATCGAAAGTGCACTAGCTGTTGGACTACACTGTTCAAAACCAAGACCAGAATAAGATTTAGATGTTGTAATTGGATAGAAATATTCTAAAATTAACGCTCGCTAATAGAGTAACACAGTTTGTTCATAACACATATTGAATGAATTAAACAGTGTTTTTCATCCCAGTTTGTCGCCATTTTCTGGAAATAACCAAACAATTCCCTTAATCACGATTCCAAACTATTCTGTTTGCCCCCATTCCAAAGATAAGCGAGCTACTAGTTGTGTCAGTAAACTATGCATCGCTCAGCAGTCTCAAATAACATTTACAGATGAGCTCTCATAAGATACCAAACAGCTGGAAGTTCTCATATGAAGGCCTAAATCTAGTCCATTGGTTGCAGATTCGCGCACCTGGTCATTAAATCTCACCAGTATGAGTTATTCCATGTAGCTTTAGCTTTCTCCCCACACAGCGCTATATGGACGCAACGAAATTTCGGCAGTAGACTCTTCATGCCAATTCATGTTTTCTTTCCCAGCAGCGATTTTCCGTAGGGTAACAATGTGTATTTGAATGGTGTACCTCCAGTATGCCCTCTTTCTTGTAAAATCAGACTTCCTTTCTCGGTAGCGTTACATGGACCCGAGGATTCGTATGGTTATGTCTTTTTTCATGTAGCCGAAGATTTCCCTTCACAGCAGTGCTATAGGGACACATTGAACACTTGTATGGTTTCTCGCCAGTGTGAATTCTTCCATGCTGCTTTAGGTGTCCTTTCTGAGCAGTGATAAACGGACACAATGGGCATTTGTATGGTTTCTCGCCAGTGTGCGTTCTTTTGTGTAGCTTCAGTTGTTGTTTCCCGCCAGAGCTATATGAACACAATGAGCACTTGTATGGTTTCTCACCAGTGTGAGTTCTTATATGTACGTTAAGGTTTCCTTTCAGAGCAGCGCTATATGGACACAATGAGCACTTGTATGGTTTCTCACCAGTATGGGTTCTTTCATGTAGCCTCAGATGCCCTTTCTCAGCCGCGGTAAAAGGACACCAGGAGCACGTATATGGTTTCTCACCAGTGTGAGTTCTTCCGTGTAGCCGAAGGTGTCCTTTCTGGGCAGTGTTAAATGGACACACCGGACACTTGTTTGGTTTCTCGCCAGTGTGTGTTCTTTCATGAAGCTTCAGGTCTGCTTTTCTGGCAGTGTTATATCGACACAATGCACAGTCGTATGGTTTCTCCCCAGTGTGTTTTCTTTCATGTAACTTTAGATGTTGTTTACTGGTTGCGCTAAATGGACACATTGAGCATTTGTATGGTTGCTCACCAGTGTGTGTTCTTTCATGTATCCTCATGCTTAGTTTCAGAGCAGCGCTGAAAGGACACCAGGAGCACTTGTATGGTTTCTCACCAGTATGCGTTCTTTCATGCACCTTCAGGTTTCCTTTCACAGCAGCGCTATAGGGACACGCTGAGCATTTGAATGGCTTCTCACCAGTATGCGTTCTTACATGTCGCTTCAGGCGTTCTTTACTGGTAGTGCTATATGTACACCATGAACACTTGTATGGTTTCTCACCAATATGGGTACTTTCATGCGCCCGCAGGTTTCCTTTCACAGCTGCACTATATGGACAGAACGAACACTTGTATGGTTTCTCATCTGTATGTGTTCTTTCAGGTACATTCATTTTTCCTTTTACAGCAGTGCTATATGGACACGATGAGCATTTGTATGGTCGTTCACCAGAGAGAGTTGTTGTGTGGGTGCTTTTATGCTCGGTCAGATCTTCTTCACAGGCAGTACAATATGAGCAGTGTGGGCATCGATTTGACTTGTCAACAATCAGTTCTGTTGCGGACGAAGTAGATGTATATGTATGTTCTCCCAACTGTAAGACACCAGACCCGTTACCGGAGCTAGTCTCACTTCGGGACCATGTAACAGATGTATACAAGGCCACAGGAACAGGTCTGTCATGTGACGTCTGTTCAATGACCGCAAAATCTGGCTCTGTGTCCTGAAAATGTCAACATATAACAATATTGTAAGCTTTAACTGGTTTGTGTTCTAGCGATTTCATTTACTTCCCAGTTCTCTACTTTCGTTAATCTCAGCAAGGATATCTGTTCCCATTAAATTTCATTGTTCTACAAGTGCACAGCCTCTCGGCTAAGTTTCTAAAATGGTTAAGTCGATTTTTATAGCTTTTAGGAGTTCAAAATTGACGGTCTATGAATCGTGGCGTTCTTTCTCTGAATTGTTAAACAATGTGCAACTGTCATCAAAATGCTATATTTCTTGAACATGGGAACCGTTTAATTATACCCGAACTGAACTGGACTATGGTCATTGTACCAGCAATGACATCCTGTCATAGCTGTTTTCTGTATCATTTTATCATATAGACTACGTTCGCCTGGTTTAAGGACTCACCACCACTCCAACTTCCCTTCACTTCAAGTATGAACGTACGGTTCATTTTAGGCAGTGTTAATTAACAACGTTAAACGTAAACATTTTTGTACATGTATTTCAACTGCTGTTCTTCTACGTTCTATGAAATGCTATAAGTGTAACAATTGACTCACCCTGTATGACTTGCAAGTAAGTTTATGTGCGTGTGTGTATCGTATCAAACAAGGAATTCAATATGAAAAAGTTCTACACAACTCCATTCGAGGACGTGAAGACATAAGAAAAGCGTCTCCCTTGTACGACACGCTTTTCGAAAGTAGTTTCTCTATAAGAAAGTATTTCTAAAACTGTTTCTCTCTATAAGTTTCTCTAAACGATGTTTCTAACACGATGTTCCTAGTTGGGCAACACTGTAACGACAAGAGCGTTGGTCAGTATAGGGAAATATTGTTTCACGATCATTACAATGTTGCACTACAATGTCCTCGTTCGACACCTTCGAAAAGGTGATAATTCATACTATGAGTGTCCTTTTCAATATGCAATTTCTCTGTAACAAACGATGAATTGAAGACGGATGTTACTATGCAAAATTGTTGCGAAAAGAGAGTTCTTCAACAACATTGTTTACCATCGCTACAATGTTGCACAATTACATGCGAAATTCGTCCGTACGCTAGTGTGTGTTTGTGTGTGGTGGAGAGGCGGGGGGGGGGAGAGAGAAGGAACAGGCACACACACACACACACACACACACACACACACACAACTCTCGTCTTTTGACCGGGAAAAATTAATGACAATACATAAGAATGATATGCGTCGATCGTAAATAGGGCTCACATGTCCGAATTGTTCCTGTTTGATAGCATTAAGCATAATATTGTCTTGTGCGTTAACCACATCTCTCACATCGCATCGACTGTCTGGTTCTGTCTTGATCACCTTCAAAAACTGGAGCGGAATCTTCGGGTCAGATGGTTCCATTATAAATCAGGTTAAATCAGTGGAATGTGCCTGAAAGAAGACAAATATATAACATCCATTTGAGATTCGCTGGTGAATGTGTGAAAGTTTGCCAGTTACTTGACGACGGGCGGTGGTCCTCTCCGGGTAATCCGGTTTCCTACAACATTCAACCTGGCTGTCACCATATGAGTGAAACAACCTTGACTATGATATCAAGGCCTTGAGCCGATTAATTTTACGATGCCTGGATGGACGAACAACAAAAACAAGGATTTAGTGGTTTGCTAATAAACTCATCAATGCAAACGTGTGCGTTTGAAACATGATTTGATCATGAAATAAATAAATGGATTACTTTCCACTGGGACATAACAATGAAATGTTAATCTTACATGGAACATTATTTGGCCAGAGTCACGGGTGGATGAGCCAAATTGAACCACGAGTGATTAGACAGTGATGAGCCAATTGTGATCAAGAAAAGTGGTAGGGGAAATGGTCTACGTTGACTTGAAACTGATCCATAGTTTTCCTTTCAAACTACTACATGGGCCATAGGCGTGACTTTACCGGAAAATTGCGAAAATAGTGAGTCGTGTTTTATATCACCGGTAGGTTTTTGTTCTCAGCAGCTATTCTGTTAAGTAAGAGTGTAGATTCTCATTCATCCAGGATATGTAATTGGAATTAGGAACGTAAAACTGGTCTCTGGAAATAGTATATTTAATGCTTACGTTGCGGCATTAACCTAATGCCTTCTACAGAGCTACTGTTGTACTGGAAACAAATCTATATATGGAATCTGGCAAAGTCTGCGATCTAAAATTTATAAACTTTCCCACACTAACCGTGCGTAAAATAACCATTGAGCACTCCTATGAAAATATTATTTCTATTCTATTGTACTACCCAAATTGATTATCACAAAGATTATAATGAAAGGTTGAAAACATAGTTTAAACTTGGACAACCTTTCTCCCCTTTCTTGAAAAAAACAATCGTCCATTGATGCTCCCGTCTCGGCTGGCATCGTGCCAATGTCAAATGGGGAGTGATACTGTCAGCTGTGTGGAAATTACGTGGATATGTCTATTTGTGTCGCTTTGTTAATCAATTTCTCAATGGAAACAACAGTTAAACTCAAGAAAAAAAAAATCATCTTGTCATTTATTTGTTTGGTTTATTCGATTGTTACTTGTATGAAAGCAGGTCTACGTTCCTTTCCTCACCCGACTTGTGAAATGGAATCTCCCAATAAACACCTGCACTTGACGGATGTTGATTTTACATAACCGTGCTAAAACGTGTAACAAATGCACGGTTAGCTCGATGTTATTGACACAAGTGTTATAGAATTGTTGTTTTTGATGATACCATAGTCTCGGATTCCTCTCAGTTCGAATGGAGGTATCAGACCTACATGTAGACGTCATCTTCATTTAATCCAGCCAATTTCTACGTTCCCACTTCGAACCTGCCTTGATTTATCTGACCCCTTCAGTGTTCAAAATCCGAGGTGTAAATTTCACCTTCTAACGGCAGAAGAACCAATCAGAACGCACACATCGATTGCGAGTGAAGGTCAGTGAAGTCACGTAGAGTGACATCATCCTCTATTATCGGCGTCTTTCCTCCTAATAAGGTGCCCACAATGTAGGTCAGCCAATCAATAACGCTCTTGTGCGACCTATTTCGAATTTCAAATACCTTCGAGGTCAGTGACGTCTCGTGTCTATTTATAAGTTATTTGAACATTGAAGGGGTCCAGATAAATCAAGGCAGGTTCGAAGTGGGAACGTAGAAATTGGCTGGATAAAATGAAGATGGTAGACGTATAAAAGGAGCAAATCTAGCCTCGGTCGCTTGAGATCTTCCATTGCATACGGCGGGGGAATTGAGACAGAGACAAGTAAAGCACTTTATCGATTAAATAATATAATATTATTGAACTTATTTGCCGAATTATGCGCCTATATTTGGGGCAAACAATCATGTACATGGAATCAAGTTATTCCCTCCCCTCTCCCCAATATGATTGACATTTGGTTGAATGATTAGATAAAATACGAAATTGAATGGAGTCCCATGGAGATGAGTCGACGATGGCTCAACTTCTCCCTCATACCGAACAGTCCCACCCCCACAGGGAACAAATCCCCTGCATCCAGGAGTGTTTTATCATTCCATGTTTTCCCCACACATTTTGTCAGCACCAATACAGTCACGAAGTATACGGTAGTAGGCTGCTTACACCACGTGACCAAAGCGGGGGACACGTCGATCGCCACGCAAAAACGGCACTTGCACTGCAACATATGTATGAAATTTACTTATATCGTGATGATAAACTGAAGACCGAGTGGTGGGGTCAAAATCGGGTGTCAGAACGATGGCACAAACTTTTAGGTGATTTTTGCGAATTTTACCATGAAAAGATGTAAAAACCCAAGACTTGTTACATAACTTACAGGTGTAAATTGAATAATTGTTCAATCAGTTGGTGTAAAAATGCAGAAACCCGAGTGATAGAAATTTGCGGAAGCCTTTCGAAAAAATGACCAAAATTTGCAGAAAAAAATGCTTTAAAAAAGTCAAATCGCCTTCCGAAAACTTCTATCACTCATTTTTGAGAAATTGAGGACTCAATCTTTAGAAACATGTGCCACACTCCACCATAACGAAGGACCTACGGGGATGGGTTTTGCTGTCAAAAGACGCGCACCGCTCACCGACTGAAAATATTTGTGTGTGCATCGCGTACGTGTGAAAAAGAGGTCAACGGGCACCGCCCCTTTTGTTGTCCACATGTCAAGGATCAAGGTCGGGCCAAGATGTAAAATCAATGACGTGGTACTACCAGTTTAAAATAGATCTAGTAATGAAAAAGGAAACCACATACATCATTCTTTTGATCCTGCAAAAAAATCAAAAGTATACACGACGATATATTGCTCAGCCTCTCTCCCTTTTTCTTGACATAGTTGACTTAGGGTCGGATCTCGAAGAAATACATGATACACGCGAGCAATTGTGCCTGGAATTTTAATTGCTCTCAGCATATCAGAAGATAATATAGTATCTGTGTGGTTTATTTTGTATTTTTCATCTGTTCACGTTGTTGTTGTTGTATTGATAATTTTCTTGGCCAAGGCCTAAACATATATATTATTATTAGTAAAAACGGAGCATATTTTGTGAAAAAGTTTACCTCCAGGAAAATTGTCAAGTAGATATTACGTGCACTGGACACTGTATCACCCAATAGTGTATGTAATCTATACCTTAAATTCATAAAATAACATTAATTGTTGTATATTTAAAATTTTTGATTTCTGATAATAAATTAATATAAGCCTTAATAATTTAATTGAATTTAAACTTTGCAGAGTCATCATACCTGTACTGGATATAGTCATTATTGAATAAAGTAATATCAAAAGTAGCACTTTTGTAAGATGACAAATTACTCATAATTAAAAGACTATTTTGAAGGAACACTAATATTGTTGTAATACAGATGGCGGTTACTTCTACTCATGTGTTTTTTTGTTTTTTTTTTGTTTTTTTTTTCATGTGTTAAATAGGGATGTATGGTCATTATTCGTAGTGCGCTCAATGTACTCTTAACCTTACAGTAACAGTCGGGTCATTTCTTTCCAAGTTCAAGACAGACATCGAGAGAACTGCTCCACCAGTTAGTAGAATTTCTCCAGACTCTTCCCAATATACATCTTCACCTTATCAAGCCAATAACTACGTTCTCACTTCGAACCTGCCTTGATTTATCTGACCACCTTTGTGTTCAAAATCCGAGGTGTAAATTTCACCTACAAACAAGAGACGAACCAATCAGAACTTACACACCGATTGTGTGTACAGAGTGACCTCCTGAAGTAGCGGCGTCATTCCTCTTATAATATGGTGATTGTGTTGGCTAAGCATATAGGTCAGCCAATCAACAATGCTCCTATACATGTAGGACATATTTTGAAATTAAAATGGTTTCGAGGTCAGCACTTGACGTCTCGTGTCTATTTATAAGTTCTTTAAACATTTAAGGGGGCAGATATATCAAGGGAAGTTCGAAGTGTAAACGTAGAAATTGGCTTGATAAAGTGAAGATGCCCAATATTTGACCTTGTATACGAAGTTCACCCGTGTTCACTAGAAAGCCCAATGACTTAAATTGAAGAAGAAAGCCATAGAACTTGAGAAATACCTGGACAGAAAATTTGTCTTCTCTGATCCTGATCCGGCAATGGTACAGCAGAACTCAGACAGTGATATCAACAGGAGAATACGACTGCAGGAAAAACTGACAGAATTGAAAGCGGACAAACAGAAAGTACATTGAGAATTGGACACTTCTGGAACAAAATACGAGGCCATGTATGGCCTGAATCGTGAATATGAAGAGGATTTCTTGGCGAACAGAGATGAGGAATTCGCGGAAAATCGAAATATGATGCACTTCAGTCTCATTTCCAAATTAAATGTGCCGAGTTGGATGCTGTACATGTATGATCAACTAGCTGGGACAAAGAGAAATCTCAACAAGAAATTGAAGCGAATGGAAGCATCAATAACAAAGCAGCCCGACTAATTAGCCGAAATAAAATGCAGCAAGAAGGACGACGACTTGACAAAACAGGAACTTAATGATACAGTACAAAAACTACAAACTGTGCCATTGAGGCAAAACCCGAAGATAGTCAGAAAACAAAGAGAGCAATAGAGAAGAAAGTTACAAAACTAAAGGCAAACGTTGGAGTTGTAACTGAGACCCGATCATCCGAAATAGAAATGAACATTGAGGAGATTGAGGAACTGAAACTTCAAGTGAAGCATCTGGAAAAGGAGTACAGAACTTTACAGGACGGGAACACAATTCTACAAGATGAGGAAATGAGCACAATTGAGGATGACAGATACACGGATGACATCAGACAGGTTGTGATGGAACTTCTATCTCTGAATGTGAGCTTAAATAAAATAAATTCTGTTATAAGATTTGTTTTGGCCAAATCAGCTTTAATTCATGTGGATGAGAAGGATCTCCCCTCGAATTGAAGCAGTCAAAGTTCATGCTGAGAAGAAGTGCCACAACAGGAAAGTGTTACTGACCAACGCCATCTCGGAGATTGGAGGGGTTTGGACAACAATCGAAAAGGTTGATGTTCAAATTTATTTCCCAGCTGTGACAACAAGATAACCCACTGCGCAGCATTGTGATATCACAGCTACATTTCAACTGCTACGTATTGGAGCTCCAACGCGAGGAAAGAATTGTTTTATCAATCAAAGACTGTCAACGGGAAACACGTTATATTTACAGATGAACAGCTGATCGACCACTTGAAGGACATCATTCAGTTAGCATCTGTAACAGATGTACCAACTGTGAACCAGCCTGCAGCACCGAGAATTTTGGAGGTCCGGCAAAACCAATTTTCTGAACAGAAAGTGAAGGCCAAAGAGCGCATTGAAAAGTCCAAACTCTCTCCTATTATACAGTGCTAGAAGGATAGCTGCCTGATCTTCTGCAGTGAACCCAGAAGACTTGGTGAGGGGTCGCGTTTCATTCAACTGTGCAGAGGAAGGAGAAGAAACGTCACAATGAGTTGATGCCATTGTTGTATCCGTGACAAAAGAGAATGCTTCCAACCGTTTGAAAACAGAATATTAGATTAAGTATGATCTTGATAATGGGGGCATCAGTTGGAAATACCCATTACTGCAGGACTTGAAAAAGGTGATCTTCTCCTTGTATAAATAGCATTTGTCATCATACTTTCAATGTTGGTGTAAGTTGTACCTAACATGTGTAATTTTGACATCACTGATTATTTCACCTATGTGAATGCAACAACATTGAGAAAAGAAAGTATCGAATATTATGGATCATTTTGTTACTTAGACAGTTACGGTTGTTGGTGTGGAGCATACTACTATGAGTGGCGATGGAGGCCAATTGTGGACGTCTCAACCACCAACATATCGTAATCAGACTCCTCTCTTGTTGGTGCGAGTCACGTTGCCCTACATTGACAGAATTAATTAGATTTATCACCATCATACATGAATGTAATAACATTGAGAAAATAAAACAGGATAAAATAACACGATTTATCCTTTTATTCTGCTTGTTGGTGTGAGTTGTGCCCAACATTGACACCATAATTAGTCTCATCTTCATGAACATGAACGTATTAAACTTGAGAAATAAAAAAGTATCAAATAATATGGATCATCACGTAACGGTTGTTGGTGTGGCGATGGGGACCAATTGTGGATGTCGCAACCACCAACAAAACATGTATAGTGGACAGAATGAATGTAAATTAGCATATGTAAAACAAGAATAAACAAGGTTATACATCATCAGCTTGACTTGTATTCATACCATCTCTTGTTTTCCCTGACCGGGTTATTGATTAGTGTTATCAACATCGCCACTGATTATTGCTTCCCTTTCTGCTGCCGATACAACCCATGCAGGAATCTGTTGCTGGTTCTGCCCACCCCACGGTTTCGCTTTCCTTGAGTCTTTTATTGTTCATCATAGTCTTTTCTAAAATCTGATTATTTTGATCAAATGCTCAATGTCGCTGTGATATCATCACTTGAATTATGTTGTATTTGTTTTCTTCTAATACAGGTTCTGGCTTTCAAATGAGGTATAAATTGTATGTGTGTGATGAATATTTCTTTTTTGGCGTAAAATGCCTACCGGTAGTACATGGACGAAGAAGTCGAACAAAATGTATCGAATTGTCGAAGAGGCAGGCTGTGACAAGCCCAATTCTTTTTACACATTCAAACCTACCTCCGTTGGGAGTTTGATAGGATAATTTTGCCACGCCCCCATACCCCACTCCCTATACACCCGCACATCTAGAGTTTTTAAGTTACCCAAAGAGGTAAGCCATCATCAATATTCTTTCTTTTACGAGATAAAGGATACAGACAATGTCTAGCAGGGGATTTGCTCTACTTTTACACTCACCTATGCACAAATATGCTCCTGATGAAAGACCAGCGAAAAATATATCGGTTCCGGAACATTGAAACTCGCGCTAGATTTTACACCGTGTCAAAAACAAGGACCTGGAACAAAATCGACCAATGTAAAGTTATTTGAATGCATGAATAAACAACTGTCACTTAATTTTTAAGTGGTACTTTATTGATATTTGTTAAAGCTGATGTAATAGACTTTATTGTGATTGTTGCCGAGACCCACAATACACACCACGCTCCAACCCATTCGGAACTCCCGAGCGGAAATCTACGAAGGGGACTGATTCTACGCTCGGGGGACGACAACATGAATTTCCTATGAATCTCCAGATGTGACGTGGCTCCGAAGCCCAATCACTCTCGCGGAAGCCTTAATCCCCGACCAGCAAATATTTCCCTGCGAGTCTCTGATTTACGTCAGATATTCTAAAAACTGTTTATTCTTTTCATTCGAAGCACGTTTCAATAGAAAACCATCAGTTTAAATGGTACACACGCCACGTATTGGCAAGATATAATTCCCGTGACGTCACTGACAGTTCCCTGACACCGAAACACACGTGACCACGCTCCAGTCCAATATGGCGTCAATGGCCTTCGAGGGACATCTCAAACCGGAGATCCCCGAGAAGTTGCGAATGGCTCCAACCATCCAACCACCTCGCTGGAGCCTGCGAAATGGAGCATGCGCTGTGGGGAGGTTGACCACGCTCTACCAGTCTCCTGGAGCACAGTGTAGGGGGGCTAACTTTATAGGTCGCAGGAAGACTTTAAGGTGACCTGGGTTACTGCCCCTGGTATAACAACAGACGATTACCGTAACATTTCGAAGCTACGATTATTGCTGACATTGTTAGGGTTGCATGTGGTGAGAAAAAGAATTAAGTTTTTACTTGTATCTTTTCGGGAAAGCTGCCATAATTCACAAAGCGTGCTTTCTGGATCTCTATATCTTTAAGGCGCCCATGTTTTCAGTTCTTCTGAACTCCTACTCGTTCGTGGGAACAACAGTTTCACAACGAAATTAATTAAGAACTGTATAAAGTCGTAAATAGGTGAAATGAAATTGCTTTTTTTTCTCTCTCTCTTTTTTTATTTTTATTTTTATTTTGATCACGGTAAGTTCGAATACTGCGTGGCGGAATTTCAGTGACCATCACATGAAGATGTGTTGGTTAAACCACGATTTAGTCGGAATTTGAATGCCCCTCTTTCAAGATGATGTTTCATTCGAATCCTGTGCATCCGAACTACAATATATCTGATTTTCGTTCAGTAAAATATCAAAATGCTCGAGGTTTACGACATTTACTGTTTTATCAGTTAAATTGTATTAGGGTCTGACAGTTGCTAGAGACAGATTCAGTCGAATGAAATCTACTCTGGTGATCGCTGGTTCGAATTCCGCATGGGACTCGACCAATTTTCAGCAATAAAATATGTGTTATATTAAAATAGTGTAATCCCAAAATAACGAAAATGGTATTACACGATCATTTTCTAAATGACAAACTAATATCTGCATGATTGATCGCAATAATCGATCGAAGGCAGAAGGTCGAAATTAGGCCTACTGATAAAAAAACATTGACAACAAATTTGTCATACCAGGATTTCAAAATTGTACGACGGAACAAAATTTAGTTACAAATTTGTTGGAATTCAAATGCGTTTCCTATATCGGACAATAAAACGCGAGGTAGATTTTGTACTGCAGTAAAAATAATTATCTGGAACTAAATCGGCCAGGGAGTTGTTCACCATAATGTAAATTTATTTGGATGCAAAAAAAAAATGTTGTTCCAAGTAGGCCTACTTACATTCTAAACGGTATCTTATTGGTAATTGTTATGAAATAAACCCGACACACATTGATATAATAAATTTTATTTTTATATTTTGCCATCGCAACACAATACTACGAAGGAGTATATGAGGGGAACGTTAAAGATATTTTTTACATATACATGTATTAACTGGTGATTTTGAGACACTACTTCACGGTGAGTAAGCAAGTTTACATACACGCGGGTGAAACGCACCATTTTCCAGACACGTGTGGATGAACGGCCACACCAGTACCAAAATCTGCATCAGTATGATCGTTTGAAGGCCCCTACTTGAGATTATTGGATGATAGATCATGGAAAATGACAGGTTACATGTGGTTTGTATAGCCTATCAAGTAATGACAGGTTACATGTGGTTTGTATAGCCTATCAAGTAATGACAGGTAATTACATGTGGTTTGTATAGCCTATCAAGTAATGACAGGTTACATGTGGTTTGTATAGCCTATCAAGTAATGACAGGTTTACATGTGGTTTGTATAGCCTATCAAGTAATGACAGGTTACATGTGGTTTGTATAGCCTATCAAGTAATGACAGGTTACATGTGGTTTGTATAGCCTATCAAGTAATGACAGGTTACATGTGGTTTGTATAGCCTATCAAGTAATGACAGGTTACATGTGGTTTGTATAGCCTATCAAGTAATGACAGGTTACATGTGGTTTGTATAGCCTATCAAGTAATGACAGGTTACATGTGGTTTGTATAGCCTATCAAGTAATGACAGGTTTACATGTGGTTTGTATAGCCTATCAAGTAATGACAGGTTACATGTGGTTTGTATAGCCTATCAAGTAATGACAGGTTACATGTGGTTTGTATAGCCTATCAAGTAATGACAGGTTACATATGTGGTTTGCATAGCCTATCAAGTAATGACAGGTTACATGTGGTTTGTATAGCCTATCAAGTAATGACAGGTTACATGTGGTTTGTATAGCCTATCAAGTAATGACAGGTTACATGTGGTTTGTATAGCCTATCAAGTAATGACAGGTTACATGTGGTTTATATAGCCTATCAAGTAATGACAGGTTACATGTGGTTTGTATAGCCTATCAAGTAATGACAGGTTACATATGTGGTTTATATAGCCTATCAAGTAATGACAGGTTACATGTGGTTTATATAGCCTATCAAGTAATGACAGGCTACATATGTGGTTTGTATAGCCTATCAAGTAATGACAGGTTACATATGTGGTTTGTATAGCCTATCAAGTAATGACAGGTTACATGTGGTTTATATAGCCTATCAAGTAATGACAGGTTACATGTGGTTTGTATAGCCTATCAAGTAATGACAGGTTACATATGTGGTTTGTATAGCCTATCAAGTAATGACAGGTTACATGTGGTTTATATAGCCTATCAAGTAATGACAGGTTACATGTGGTTTGTATAGCCTATCAAGTAATGACAGGTTACATGTGGCTTGTATAGCCTATCAAGTAATGACAGGTTACATGTGGTTTGTATAGTCTATCAAGTAATGACAGGTTACATGTGGTTTGTATAGCCTATCAAGTAATGACAGGTTACATATGTGGTTTGTATAGCCTATCAAGTAATGACAGGTTACATGTGGTTTGTATAGCCTATCAAGTAATGACAGGTTACATGTGGTTTGTATAGCCTATCAAGTAATGACAGGTTACATATGTGGTTTGTATAGCCTATCAAGTAATGACAGGCTACATGTGGTTTGTATAGCCTATCAAGTAATGACAGGTTACATGTGGTTTGTATAGCCTATCAAGTAATGACAGGTTACATATGTGGTTTGTATAGCCTATCAAGTAATGACAGGTTACATGTGGTTTGTATAGCCTATCAAGTAATGACAGGTTACATGTGGTTTGTATAGCCTATCAAGTAATGACAGGTTACATGTGGTTTGTATAGCCTATCAAGTAATGACAGGTTACATGTGGTTTGTATAGCCTATCAAGTAATGACAGGTTACATGTGGTTTGTATAGCCTATCAAGTAACTAAGATATTAAGGAAGGAGTAAAACATTAAACCTGCTATTAAAGTGGTCTGGATGTTTGCAACGAACATACAAACTGGCAGGTAACACCGGCATTGGCTTTCAGCGGTCATATCGAGTCATGAAAACACTGCCAAAATGGTTGCCTGAGTTATTTGAAACAGCTCATGAAGCTCAATCGCGAATATTATGAAGGTATTTTATATTGCAATATCGGTTGATATTAATTAAACGCTTATAAGCGCGTATTGTATAAAAATCGACAAACGTCCATATCCGTGCGGTGGTCCGGTCATACACGGGCGTTTTAAATCATTTGTCATCCTGAAAGAGGCAGAAAAACATAGCTCCTATTAGTCTGAATGGGACAGAGGCTGATCTATTCCTCATGAAAGAACCATGCACCCTACACCAGGGATGCTTCACAAAGTAACACAACTGCATGGTTGCATGCCTTGGGAACATAATGCTGTCTGGTTATACGGGCTTTTTAAACCACACACTCTTTTTACTTATACGAGGAAACGACCCAGAGGCTATCTGTGTAGCATTTCCACGTGTTATTAAAGCGCCATACGTGATAGACATGAGATAAGGCATGAAGCCTCACTAGGCCCATGCCCCATGCAGGGAAATCGCACATCCGTACGCTTCAGTTTGTAAATAATAAGATTTCGCAGGCAACTAATTGCATTGAAACAGGACTTGCTCTTTCCCATACTACATCTGTAACATGTGACTAAAAGTGCAAATCTGTTTTCACATTTCAACTGTGATTGTATGCTACAAGTTGGTGCTACAAATCGCATCGTGTCAACTGACCCTGTCAATCCCGAATCCCTCACAGGGAAGTAAACATAAAGTAGAAATAAACCTATCTTATTAAAATGTAGCTCATTAATTGCATCATTTCGTAGCTTTGTGCAGTGAATGGTGGGAAATATTTTTGACAAATTCAGGAAAACAAGAAGACGGCGCATCCGTGGAAGTTAACTAAGCGACGTAGGCTATCTTCACCCCAGATAACTGGTATCCCTACAGATCAGGCCCAAGACAGATCAAAGAAGAAACAGAAAGAATTGGGTAGCGGGATAGACAAGAAATCTGTTCGCCTGTAGTTTTGTTGCAGAAGGATTATATGTTTTGATTACCTTATACTTGGTTAGTTTGTCCTCGTGATATCTTTGTTACCATAACCGATATGATTTTAAAATCTCTCATAAACTTGAATATATATTTGTAACTCCATGTGCACGGTCTTAATTTTGTCAGACGCAAGTACATCTGTACGTGGTTCTGTCCGTCTGTCTGTGTTCGACTCAATCTGTTTATCCATGCTCTTTCTATATCTTACCTTTGGCGATAGAATTCTAAAATTGGGATACAAACTTGCTTAAATATTGTAGTCGTGAGTAGTATAGAAAAGCTAAAAAAGGTCGCATTTTGCCGGGGGAGGTAACTCTTGCATCCGACAGGGGGCGCCACCTGCTCAAGAGAGCTCCCGCAAAAGGGTGGTAACCCTTGATGCACTTTTGTGATTTTGGCAAATTCCGGGTTATCTTCCCTGATTCGAACATTTGCATATTAAATCTATACGGGAAAATGCCTGTATGGGGTATGGATGGTCCGATTGGGTAGGAATAGCGTCATTCTGCGCATGCGCGGTGGACAAAGGATATGGAAATAGACGTTTTGGGATCTAGGGGAGCCCTAATGGGCCGATGGAGTCGTATGAGATATCAATGTGAAGCATTCGTGAAGGAGCATCCGATGGGATGCGTGAGAAGTTAGAAAAGCGTCATTCTGCGCATGCGCAGTAGACCAAGGGTATGGAAATATACGTTTTGGGATCTAGGGGAGCCCCTAATGGGCCGATGGAGTTGTATGAGGTATCAATGTGAAGCCTATGTGAGGGAGTATCTGCCTGGACTAGTGTCTCGGTCGTTGTCAACATTCTGCGCATGCGCAGACAGAGAATTGTGGGGAAAAAGGGTATGGAAATAGACGTTCTGGGATCTTGGGGAGCCCCTAATGGGCCTATGGAGTCGTATGGGGTATCAATGTGAAGCATATGTGAGGGAGCATCCGCCTGGACTAGTGCCTCGGCCATTGTCAACATTCTGCGCATGCACAGACAGGGGATTGTGGGAAAAGGGCATGAAAATAGACATTTTGCGGCGGAGATGGGCCCCTGATCGTGCGATGGGGTCGAGTGAGGTATCGTTGTGAAGGATACGTGAGCGGGCATCCGCCTGGACTAGTATGACGTGGAACTGACGTCATTCTGCGCATGCGCAGTAGACAAAAGTGTATGGAAATAGACGCTTTGGGGTCTAGGTGGACCACTAATGGTCCAATGGAGTTGAGTGAGGTATCAATGTAAAGCAGTCATGAGGCAGCATCCGCCTGGACTAGTGTGTCGTCCGTGTTCGACATTCTGCGCATGCGCAGACAGGGAATTGTGGGAAAAGGGTATGGAAATAGACGTTTTGGGGTCGAGGTGAGCCCCTAGTGAACCGATGGAGTCTTATGAGGTATCGTTGTGAAGCATTCGTGAAGGAGCATCCGCGTGGATAAGTGTGTCGTTCGTGTTCAACAGTTTGCGCATGCGCAGACAGGGAATTGTGGGAAAAGTGCATTGGAAGGAACGTTTTGGGGTCTAGGTGGGCCACTATTGGTCTGATTGAGTCGTATGAGGTATCAATGTGATGCATACGTGAGGGCGCATCCGCCTGGATGGATGGGTGTTAGGATATCGTCATTCTGCGCATGCGCAGGCAGGCCGTACTATGGAAATAGACATTTTGAGGCCGATATGGACCACTATTGGTCCGAATTTGTCTAGGGAAGTGTTATTTTGTAGCACTCGGGGTGTAGACCACGACTTAAAGGGATGTCCACGTCACCTGCGACGTCACTGGTGACGTCATCAGTGAGAGTAGTAGCGAAAGCGGGAGTTTCGGAGGTGCGATGAACTGCATTTGGAGTAGATAACGGCCTATGTTTACATCCGACTACCTGGTAGAGTTACCTGTGAGTGTGAGTGTATGCGCGCGTGTGAGTGAGTGAGTGAGTGAGTGAGTGAGCGCGTGAGTGTGAGTGAGTGTGAGTGAGTGAGTGAGTGTGAGTGATTGAGTGTGAGTGAGTGAGTGTGAGTGTGTGAGTGAGGCGTGCACATATCCAAGATGGCGGCGTCTGCCTTCTGGTTCAAGATGGCGGCACGTCCGGTGTCGAAAACTGACCATTTTGTCGGAATGTGTTCATCTGGTGTCGAAAAGTGGACCTTGTATGGGTCCCGCCTAATTTGGTGTAGTGATGGACCACTATTGGCCCAAATGCGTCCTGTGGGGTGTCATCTTGTAGTCCTCGGGGTGCAGACCACGATTTGAGGGATGTTCACGTCATCTGTGATGTCATTGGTGACGTCATCAGTAGAAGTAGTAGCCAAAGTGGGCATTTTGGGGCAGTGAAAGAAGGTATTTGGTGTAGAGATGAACCACCCTTGGTTCGAATGTGTCGTGGGAAGTGTCACCTTGCAGTTCTCGGGGTGTAGACTCCATTTGAGGGATGTTCACAGCATCTGTGACGTCATCGGTGACGTCATCAGTACGAGTAGTAGCGAAAGAACATGCTTTACAATTGTCTCAGTGCCAATTTATTCCCACGATTTGGACTGATGAGGGGTACATGTTCATTCCTATATTTACAGACACTACCACCACCACCACCACCACCACACACCACCGCACACCGCCACCATCACCACCAACACCACCACCGGGCGTTGACGGGCGTGAATGCCCGGTGGTGGTGGTGGTACCTCCCGTGTGGCAGAACTCTTGGATCGGAGCTCTTAGAGCTCAAAGCTTGTGGAGCTCAGAGCTCGGAAATGACGTCATCGCATGCATGCGCGCGTACCTGTGCTGCTCCCGCACCCTGGTGTACCCTATTCCCTACGGGGTATAGGCTACAGGGTGCACCACAGGTACGCGCGCATGCATGCTTCACATTGATACCTCATACAACTCATTTCCGAGCTCCGAGCTCCGAGCTCCACAAGCTTTGAGCTCCAAGAGCTCCGATCCAAGAGCTCTGCCACACGGGAGCTACCACTACCACCACCGGGCGTTGACGCCCGTCAACGCCCGGTGGTGGTGCTGGTGGTGATGGTGGTGGTGGTGGTGGTGGTGGTAGTGTCTGTAAATATAGGAATGAACATGTGCCCCTCATCAGTCCAAATCGTGAGAAAAAATTGGCACTGAGCCAATTTTAAAGCATGTCCTTTCGCTACTACTCGTACTGATGACGTCACCGATGACGTCACAGATGCTGTGGACATCCCTCAAATGGAGTCTACACCCCGAGAACTGCAAGATGACACTTCCCACGACACATTCGAACCAAGGGTGGTCCATCTCTACACCAAATACCTTCTTTCACTGCCCCAAAATGCCCACTTTGGCTACTACTCCTACTGATGACGTCACCAATGACATCACAGATGACGTGAACATCCCTAAAATCGTGGTCTGCACCCCGAGAACTAAAAGATGACACCCCACAGGACGCATTCGGATCAATAGTGGTCCATCTCTACACCAAATTAGGCGGGACCCATACAAGGTCCAGTTTTCGACACCAGATGACCACATTCCGACAAAATAGTCAGTTTTCGATACCAGACGTGCCGCCATCTTGAACCAGAAGGTAAACGGCGCCATCTTGGATATGTCCCATAATGCACCGGGTCAAAATAGTCGCTTCTGATTGGCTGAGGGCAGCGCCCCACACAACCGGAAGTGAGCGCCCCACAAATGAGAGGCAATTTCCACTTTTCCTACGAGAGCTTCACACTGATACCCCACACGGTCCATTTGACCAGGGATGGTCAACCACTCAACAAACCTCCACGAATCCCCAAAATGCCTGCTTTCTATACGACGGTCAGACTGCGCATGCGCAAAATGATGAAAACGGACGATACATTAGCCCCGTCGGATCCCACTCACTCACTCACTCACTCACTCACTCACTCACTCACTCACTCACTCACTCACTCACTCACTCACTCACTCACTCACTCACCGTCGTTAGTGCGTCCATGCGTTAAGACGGGCGTTAGGGACGCCTCACGGGCGTTGTGCACGCTTCACTCACTCACTCACTCAATCACTCACTCACACACGTGCGCATACACTCACACTCACAGGAAACTCTACCAGGTAGCTGGATGGAAATGTAGGCCGTAATCTACTCCAAATGCACCCCATCGCACATCCGAAACTCCCGCTTTCGCTACTACTCTCACTGATGACGTCACCAGTGACGTCACAGGTGATGTAGACATCCCTTCAAGTCGTGGTCTGTACCCCGAGAGCTACAAAATAACACTTCCCTAGACACATTCGGACCAATAGTGGTCCATATCGGCCTCAAAATGTCTATTTCCATACTACGGCCTGCCTGCGCATGCGCAGAATGCCGATATTCCTAACACCCATCCAGCAGGATACTTCATTCGACTCAATCAGACCATTAGTGGCCCACATAGACCCCAAAACGTTCCTTCCAATGCACTTTTCCAACAATTCCCTGTCTGCGCATGCGCACACTGTTGAACACGAACGAACCACTTGTCCAGGCGGATGCACCCTCACGTATCCTTCACAACGATACCTCATAAAACTCCATCGGCTCACTAGGGGCTCACCTCGACCCCAAAACGTCTATTTCCATACCCTTTTCCCACAATTCCCTGTCTGTGCATGCGCAGAATGTCGAACACGGACGACACACTAGTCCAGGCGGATGCTGCCTCACGACTGCTTTACATTGATACCTCACTCAACTCCATTGGATCATTGGTGGTCCACCTAGACCCCAAAACGTCTATTTCCATACACTTTGTCTACTGCGCATGCGCAGAATGACGTCAGTTCCACGTCATACTAGTCCAGGCGGATGCCCCCTCACGTATGCTTCACAACGATACCTCACTCGACCCCATCGGAGGACTAGGGGCCCACCTCGGCCGCAAAATGTCTATTTCCATGCCCTTTTCCCACAATTCCCTGTCTGCACATGCTTCACATTGATACCTCATACGACTTCATAGGCCCATTAGGGGCTCCCCGAGTTCCCAAAACGTCTATTTCCATACCCTTTTCCCACAATTCCCTGTCTCCGTATGCGCAGAATGTTGACAACGACCGAGACACTAGTCCAGGCAGATGTCCCCTCACATAGGCTTCACATTGATACCTCATACAACTCCATCGGCCCATTAGGGGCTCCCATAGATCCCAAAACGTCTATTTCCATACGCTTGGTCTACTGCGCATGCGCAGAATGACGCTATTCCAACCCCACACGCACCCCATCGGATGCTCCTTCACGAATGCTTCACATTGATACCTCATACGACTCCATCGGCCCATAAGGGGCTCCCCTAGATCCCAAAATGGCTATTTCCATATCCTTGGTCTATCGCGCATGCGCAGAATGACGATATTCCAACCCCGGACCTACCCCATCGGATGCCCCCTCACATAGGCTTCACATTGATACCTCACTCAACTCCATCGGACCATTAGTGGCTCACCTAGACCCCCAAACGTCTATTTCCATACCCTTTGTCCACCGCGCATGCACAGAATGACGATATTTCAACCCCAGAGGTGGCTCACCTAGACTCCCAAAACGTCTATTTCCATACCCTTTTCCCACAATTCCCTGTCTGCGCATGCGCAGAATGTTGACAACGACCGAGACACTAGTCCAGGCAGATGTCCCCTCACATAGGCCTCATACAACTCCATCGGCCCATTAGGGGCTCCCATAGATCCCAAAACGTCTATTTCCATACGCTTGGTCTACTGCGCATGCGCAGAATGACGCTATTCCAACCCCACACGCACCCCATCGGATGCCCCTTCACGAATGCTTCACATTGATACCTCATACGACCCAATCGGACCATTAGTGGCTCACCTCGACCCCAAAACGTCTATTTCCATACCCTTTGTCCACCGCGCATGCGCAGAATGACGCTATTCTTACCCCAGACCCACCCCATCGGATGTCCCTTCTCGAATGCTTATTGATACCTCATAGGACCCAATCGGACCATTCATACCCCATACAGGCATTTTCCCGTATAGATTTAATATGCAAATGTTCGAATCAGGGAAGATAACCCGGAATTTGACCAAATCACAAAAGTGCATCAAGAGTTACCTCCCTTTTGCGGGGAGCTCTCTTGAGCTGGTGGCACCCCCCTGTCGGAAGCAAGAGTTACCTCCCCCGGCAAAATGCGACCTTTTTTAGCTTTTCTATACTACTGTCGTGTACCCTCTGTCAGTCTCGCTCGTACTTTCAAGCTTTCTTTGAAGTTTGTCGTGCATTACGACTACGCACGAGGAGACGGACAGAGTAACACCGTTTCTCGTTTTCCTGAATTTTTCAAAAATATTCCCATCATTCACTGGACAAAACTACGAACTGTTGCAATTAATGAGCTACATAAATTGATAAGATAGGTAATGAACACATCTATACAAATTGATGTGTACTTCCCCGTGATGGATTCGGGGTAGACGAGGCCAGTTGACACGATGCGATTTGTAGCTCCAACTTGTAGCATACAATCAGAGTTGAAATGTGGAAACAGATTTACGCTTTTAGCCGCTACAGATGTTGTATGAGATAGAGCAAGCCCTGTTTCAATGCGACTAATTGCCTGAGAAAAGTTGGTGTTACATATTACACCGTACAACTGAATTGAACGGATGTGCGATTTCCCTGCATGGGATATGGGCCAAGTGAGACTTCATGCCTTATCTCATGTCTATCACGTATGGCGCTTTAATAACACGTGGGAATGCTACACAGATAGCATCTTGGTCATTTCCTCGTGTAAGTTTAGAAAGTGTGAATTTTGAAAAGCCCGTATAACCAGACAGCATCATGTTGCGAAGGCGTACAGCCATGCAGTTGTGTTATTTTGTGAAGCATCTCTGATGAAGGTTGAATTGTTCTTTCATGAGGAATGTCCCATTCAAACAAATAGGAGCTATGTTTTTTTTGCCACTTTCAAAATGACAAATGATTCAAAACGCTCGTGTATGGCCGGACCACCGCACGGATATAGACCTCTGCGTACTTCTATACAATACGCGCGTATAAGCGTTTAATTAATATCAATCGATATTGTAATACAAAATACTTTCATAATACTCGTGATCAAGCTTCATGAGCTGTTTCAGATACCGTAACTCAGGCAACCATTTTGGCAGTGTTTTCATGACTCGGTATGACCGGGGTTACCTGCCAGTTTGTGTGGTATCTTTACAAACATTCAGACCACATGTAAAAGCAGGTTTAATGTTTTACTTCTTCCTTAATATCTTAGTTATTTGACAGGCTAAAACAACCCATAACAGTATTTTCGTTATTTTGGGATAACACTATCTTAGAATAGCACAAATTCCAGTGCTGAAAATTTGGTCGAGTCCCGTGCGGGATTCGAACCAGCGACCCCAGAGTCAGGCACCTAACCCATATCTTACCTGTCATTTTCCATATCATCCAATACTTTCAACTGGGGGCATTGAAATGGCCATACTAATACATATTTTGGTACTAGTGTGGCCGTTCATCCGCATATGCCTGGAAATTCGTGCGTTTCATAGACGTGTATGGAATCCTGCTTATCCTCCATGTTCACAGCTCTTGTCAAACACAGCTGCTATGTATTGTGTACATACATTCTGTAATGTATTGAGCAATTACGAAGTCCTGTCCGTATTCTATACATGAGTCCGTTCCGGGACTTGGTTATGATTTTGTATGTTGTTGGACTGCATACTTCCGGGAAATACAGACTGTAATTCTGTTGAGTTAATTCTCGTGTCTGTTCGTGTTTTTAATTGATATATCTGTGTCATCCACGCTGATTAGATACAACAATGGCGACTGAGGATAAGTTTACAACAGTTTGAAACTATGGCAGCAGCAGTTCTGAGTGAATTGGGCTGTATTTCGAACTTTGATTGTACTGGAGATGCCTCGAAAATTGGACCTCGTTGGAAACGCCGGAAAAGAGTGACCGCCGATGGACAGAAAAGAGCTCTTCTATTACATTGCGCAGGAATGGATGTCTAGGATGTGTTTTACACGCTTCCGGAAGGAGAAGGAGAAAACCCGTACGAGAAAACTATGTCAGCGTTGGACAAATACTTCACGCCACAGATAAATGTACCTTATGAGACATTTGTTCAGAAAGTTGACACAGTCAGACACAGAAACTGTTGAACAATTTATCACGAGACTGAGACAACAATCAGAAACATGTGAATTTGGGGAAAACTTAAATGAGAAGAAAATTGCTCGAGAAAGGGAGAACATTGACATTAGAACAGTTATGTGACATTAGTCGAGCAATGGAATTATCTGAAAAACAGGCAAGGAATATTGAGGGGATCAAAACTGAAGTTAACAGGGTACAAGTTAAAAAACATAGTTACGAAGGTTACCGAAGGTCAAAGTTATGGTCATAAAAACAGTGGCAATACAGATTCGGGGAGACAAATTACATGCTATCGATGTGGGAAAAATGGACACATCAGTAAGGACAAAAATTGTCCAGCCCTAGACCAGGAATGAAGGAAATGTCAAAAGAAAGGACATTTCGAAAAATGCTGTAAAACAAAACTCCCAAAACATGACAAGAAAAACTGGAGAGGAAAGAAAACAGCTGTTCACCATATATGTGACCATGACAACACGCCAGATGACCATGGATATGCATTTAGCATACAGTCAAGCGGCAATTCCGGATTCCCTCACAATAATTTGAAGAAAAGCGGCAATACCGGGTTCCCTGATAATAAATTGAAGGCAAGTAGCAATACCGGGTTTTCTGATCAAGAAACATACATTTAATGTAGATTCTGAATGCAGCAACACTGCGAAACAGCCTGTTGTTATTGGAGGGGTAAGAGCCTCTATGATGATTGATTCTGGTGCTAGCTGTAACATTTTAGGCAGCGACTTCTGGGAAAATCTGAAAAAGAAGGGAATAAAA